>WJEZ01002632.1:0-12917 GCA_009869925.1 Thalassaphorura encarpata | reverse complement strand
TTGCATCATTATTATATTTTCAAACGAGTAGTACAATAATGGGCAAATCCCGAGAGCATTACAATTTTGAATTTAAATGATAATGAATTCAATTGGATTTGATACAAAGATAAACAATGAGTTATGTTGAATCAAAAGCTGTGACACGAATTCGTTATATTTTGATCTAGATTTTATTTTAGTCCCTTCCCTTACATTCACTTTTGTAAATACTCTTTGGCATGAAATCATGAAACTGACTCGTACTACAGAAACGTATAATGGAATTTATGTATTATTTCTCTCACATGAAATGACATTTTGCTTGCTTGCATGTGCTCGTAGGCATAAGAGATACACGTACGAGTCACTGACTGATTTCACTTCTTTGAATCAAGCTTTCAACAATTGTCAATCTGACTACTTTAACATTTTCTGTGTTTTATATTTCCACCAATGAAATGTTGCTGCTAGATTAGTTTTATTTTAAAAATACTAGTAACACCAAATCGTAGACAATTCTGCTTAATTAGTTTCAATCATATACGTCTTATGTGTTGATTATTATATTCAAGGGAAACCCTAGTCAGACACTAGATATGAAAAGGCTGTCTCTGAAACAAGAAGCTTGTACAAGCAACTCTTGCAGAAAACAGAATTACGTTGTGAGGTGACCTTTACTGTGTAGAGCTCGAGTTACACGTTGAAGAAGCTCTTCTTCCTTATTCTCCTTTTTTGCTGTGCATTATTATTGTGCTCGTCAACCATGCGATAAAATGGTTTCATGTTTTTATGACTATACTCGGAGTTATATTGTAGAAATTGTAGGTCATTATGAAAAATGTTATATGAGAAATTCCACATGAGGTTTCGTTTCGGTCAAGAGACAATTTTAATTATGTTATTAAGCAGAGCTTTAACACACAAAGGGTGGATATAAATGTGAATCATTAAATTATTCTCCTGATAGTTCTGCTGGACTGGACTGGAGTCTAAACTCTAAGCTGTTGTTCCCTCCGTCTTGTCATTACCGTCAAGTTTTCCGGAAAGATAACACGCGAACTTTAATTTAAATACATTTAGTTGACGGGCCCATTTGTGCAAGGTTACAATATTCTTATGTCATTCTGACCTCCAAGCTGAATTCGCTCGTTTACGGTATGAACAGATCTTTGAGTATTTTGGGGTTTCACACTATCCGAACAAGTTTTAGTTGCTTAGTTCAGCTTTCCTTTGGAACGTATTCGCATATTTGGGAAAGATGATCCCAAATACATCGAAAATTAGTAAACACTGATTCGATTTAGTACTATAGGAGCATAGCCAGGCCGTCTCGGTATGGTAATATCGCCATATTCTGGTTCAGTTCCATGGAAAGATTGATACTATGGGGGTTGGGGTATAACCGAATCCAAATCTCCAGTTTAAATTGGTTTCCATTAATGTTTGTTTTATCGAATATGAACAGTATCGTTGTAATTGCTTATGTAAAGTTATGAGTTTGTTTGGTTCAAAAATCTACGATTACTATACATTGCTCCTGATATTGCCATCTTGCAATTTCCTCATCTAAACTTTTTCAGTTTTAAATTTAATTATTGAAAGCAGGCAGAATAATAATTTGCAGATTACTCTGAGCTCAAATGCAGAGAAAATTCCAAGAACAAAAGCAGGAAAAAAGACTTTCAAATGTCATTTCATTTCCCGATATGACCGATTATCCCTAAGATAATCAGTATTCAGTAAAACATCATGACGTCATCAACATCAAAACATCAAAACAGATGGTCTGCTGTTAATATTGCACAATAAATTATAATAGACTTATATTCTCGTTTGGATTAAGTTGAGAAGCAAATCATAATGAAAAACGTCTGCCTCAATTCAATAGTCTAACATGCAGATCAGGCTCGATCGGATTTTGAGAAGATTAATACAACAGCTGACTTATCGCAACAGCTACTGAACTTTTCCTTTTAATAATATTCTCAGTTAATTTTAAAACCACAACTGGAATTGAACCTGAATTTACGGAACTGTTGTGGAATTTAATTTTAATTTTTTCTTTTCCAATATAAGCACAATCAAATTTGCATGCTGGTTTTGAACAGTGGTCGTTTCAACTTGTAGTATCTTTCATGATTTTCCAAATTTTATAGATCACGTTTTGTTGTTACATATGTCAATGTCAGCTTATAATAGAATTACTTTTTCGTCAATTCAGTGAACTTGTACAGAGTATTAGTTTTTTTGTTACGAAGTGCTCTTCGTGGAACTTAATTTTGCACTTGACAAGTCAATGCATTTTTGTTCCATAAAATAAGTTAATTTTATTCGTAATGTTTGGGTTGTACGCTAAATAAAACTTAAAAATCATCTCTCCACAGGGCGTAGTCTCGTTTTGGATCCTCTCAAAATCTCGTAACACAAGCACAAAATAAAGTAATTTGACTGGAGGAAATTAACTTCTCTATTTTAACTTTTTATGTGTTAATCCTGATCCTCTTCTCCATTACCTTGTTTTTTGTTTAAATTTCACAAAGGGCAGACAATAATAATTGGATTTGAAAATTAGATTCATGCACATCCCTACTGATTCAAATTAAGTTTCGAATGTCTACTGCCCCCTCTGCATGTGTACGTTCAAAAGATTTCTGTGTGATGAGTTGATTTAATGAACCGATCCGCTTGAACGCAAAAGGCTGTCAGTGTGTGTCATACGCAATTCCATTTGATTTGACACGAGAAGACGGAACTGATACATCCGTAAAGCACTACTCGTACACGGAATATTGTGAATTGACGACCAAATCAGAGCAGGGTAGGCAGACATGGGTGTACTCTTAAAAATCAACAAAGACTTTCTCCCTTCCTGCTCTCCTCTCCGTCATGTCAGTAAAAATAAGTGTAATTTCCTTTAATAACCCGTATTTCCGTCTCACATTAAATTGAATGGGTTAGGTTGGCAAGGTTTGGGTATTCATGCTGAAATTAAAATCAACTTCTAAACGAGTTCTGATTTGCATATGTGTTGCTGCTCTGCTTGAGTTTGCTACTATATGTAAACTGTGCTAGAATTGTTGTTCCTAAATTACGATTGGGATTTCTATTCTTGTTCCCATGATGGAAGGACTAGTGTCATTTTAGGAGTGAATTTTATTTGACTCAGCATCCGATTTATTTTTCTACGCTCCAGTGATTTTTCATTAAAGCTAGCAAGGCTATGTGAAGGCGAGCATGCAGGCATCAATTATCGTTAACAAGAGAAAACCTTCATAGCCTGTCGTCGAAATTTATGCTGTGATGTGTGGTGATGAGTCCAATATCGATTAGGACATTCGGACGACCAACCTAGTTAGTTCTCAGTTTGATTTGAATGGGGAGCGTGACTTCTTTTATACAATCTGATTTTTAGTTCAAACCTTCTTTTCCAATCTTTCACATAGGTGCTGGGAATGTGAGTGGAGAGACGTCTTCTGTACTTCCTTCCAGTTCTACGAGCAATACAGAACTAGTGGTGATTCCAACATCAACCTCTGTTCCTGATATTCGTGTGACAAAAGGAACTACAACAGTTACAACAACTTGCAACTATAAATCTAGCACCTGTACAAACCACTCCTGAGAAATCTAGTAAAAGTGGAAAAGAGAAAAAAACAAAGAAGAAAGAGAAATCAGAGAAAAAGGAAAGCAAAGTTAAGGAGAGTCAAGGTATTCCAGTTCCCATCCCATCTCCAAGAAAAGATAAAGAAGAAAAGGCGGACACTGGAAAGTCGAGTCCAGTTTCAACAAGTAAGAACTATTTAACTGTTATTTAGGGATTTGTTGATATACACTGCTGCATTAGAGTTCAGATTATCTTTATTTTTTAAAATTACCGATTTTTACTCTGAATTTTATTTGCTACAAAATTTTTAATCTTATTTTCTTGCAATTTTGGTGGGTTATGCTTTTTTTCCAATTACTGCTTTGGTGTTTGGGTAATTATTTCTTATTAATTATTTCTGGAAAGGTAATACTAAGATATCGGACTGTGAGTGCATTCTTCATAAAGAAGGAACGTACGAAGAAGGGCACATATTAGAGGATAAAAAATTTGAAGAAAAAGATAAAAACAGCCAGACGATTGAAATGAATGGGATATACTCCAGAGCCAGCAGCAAGGTGGTGGTCAATGAAAATGAGCATGAGCGTCCACCTAAGCCTAAGAGCTTTGAAGGTGACCTGCTTGGGGAAATTATAGCAGAATTAGATGGTTTCCTAGACACGCCATTCTTTGATGAAACGAGAAGTAATTCAAAAGGTTTGCGGACTAATTTACTTTTAATTAATTTGCTTGCTTATTACGTGTTCTCTTTTTTATAACAAACAGACCACACTCGCGGAAATTTCACCGCGTAATCTAATGCATTATTTAGTTTCGACATGCTTGCTGATCTGATAGTTGCTACCTTCTGTGGTTTTGTCAGAAAGTTTAGAAAAAAATAACCACAATATGCATTTTCTTATTGTTTCTTTCGTGTAATGCATGAAAGCGAGCGGTCTTGTTTTCGTTTTGGTGGTTTTACCCTCGGCGCATCGGAATTGATTTCACATCTTGGGATTTAATTTGCGGTTTCTGCTTTTCTGTTTAGACGTAGATTTACAGATTTCATACAACCGAAGATTTGTTGTTTCGTTCTGATATGATGTATTCAAAATTATTTACACGTTACTTCCTTTATTGTGGAATGTTTCAGATGCACTAAATTAAATTACTTAAGTGGTTAAATACTTTGATTATATTTCGCCTAAGCATGTCGGGATTATTTGACAAAAGCCATAAGCGAGTCGTATGATATGGTTTGAAATATGTTCAGCACTCAAGAGTGAATTTAACAATTTCAGTCTAGACAACCGCATGGCCCTAGACAAGCTCTCTTCTCAAAATCCGTAAGATGTGTTTTTATTCAATTGTAACTCCTATTTCGGAATCCCATACAAAAGTGCAGATGCTTCTAATCTGAATGCGGATAATGCGTTTGGAAAAGTCCAGGGTTTCTGGTTTTTGTTTGAAGTAATTAATTTGATTGTTAAAGATGGAACCATCTATATTCTAATTACATTAACCACAATATAACAGAAATATGAACTTCAATTCAATTGATTGAATGTCCTAACGGATGTCCTTTGTTTTATACACATTTCAATTCTAAGCTATGCAGTCAGTCACTCAGTTTCATCTTTTGTTTATCTAAGAAATTATATTCAAGTCGAGAAACTTGAGACAAACTTGTTATGATAATGAAGTACTAATTGTGGCCGACCCCATACTGCTATATGTAAACTATCGGATAAGTTCAGGTTACCTAGATCTTTGGATTAATTATTTACCTTGCTGAAAACTTATCAGTCTCACTAATTGTACAGGAAAGATTTGTTTGTTCCAAATTCACATTTAGGTTCATCCTGGACCTAATTTTATCCAGGAATGTTATTTGGCTTACGCAGTTTTGCTGACTCACCCAGTCGGTCGGGTCGTGCCCAAATTAAGAGTGACAGTATGCGAACTCACATTCCAGCATGTACTTGCATATTTTCGAATCATATTACTACAGAATACATTACAAATTCATTTGTAATAAGTCATTCTTTGCTAAACTTTAGCATGAGCTTGATATTTTCATCGGTTTTGTTTAAGTACTGCTTTCCATACGGTTTGTTAAATGGACCGCACTCGATTTAAAGAGAACAAGAGGTTTCCCAATGCCATTGCCAAAGACAATAAAATTTTAAGAGTGAGGAAAAGGAAATGTAAAATTGTTTATATTTTGGAACATAATCTATGACCGTCTGAAGTCATAATTCTTTTTGATAGTGGCGACCTATTTCTTTGTCGCCGCGCGGTTTTTTTATTAGCCAATAAAATTTGTGCAGTATAAAATAGTTATAATGACAAAAATCTCTTCAGTTTGTTAAAGGAAAATCAAATTACGAGAGCAAACTTTATTTTATTGTCCATAAAACTGTTAAGACACTTTTGTCGGTTCTATTTCCGTGAATACCTGACAATCCCGTCGACGAATTGCGTGGTGAATTTATCCTGTGAAGATGAATCAAGTGTGTTTACATCTGTAGGAATCTATTTAGAGATTTGACTTGGAGTGAGTAATGAAGTGGTACTTATGAGTAATGGGAAATATGCATGTAGATTTTCATTAGATACATGAGCTTCAGTTGTATTGTTAGTTCCTCCTTTCCCAGCCCTAAGAAAAGGAGTTGGCTGAAAGCATTGAGCTTACATTAGAGGCATGATTACACATTGCGTAATAAATGTTAAAAAGTTATTCCCAAGGTTTAATATTATCAACAAACCCTTTGAGCTGCTGGGAAGCAAAGCATGGGAAGACTATTAAAGTAACTCAAGTACCACACCGCTCCAGGTTGCCCTCGCATTTGCACCAGTCGTCTGAGAAAGACGCTCTCATCCAGACATTAATTTTTAACTTACGCTACGGATCACGTACTTCTTTGACTTAGAGCATTGTAAAAAGAAGTTTGACGAGACGAATTTGTGGTTAATTAGCAAACTGACAAATATTTGCCAAACGCATGCATGCGGGAAGGTGCAAAGCCAATTTTTTTGCTGGGAGCATGCATGTGGGAGTTTTTTTGTTGAGATTTTCGGAGAATCCCAACTCCTAGTGCGGGAAGGAAGAGTTTTGTTATGTAGAGGTAGACGTCGTGGATTCGGAGAACAATACCGTCTTTGTTCAATTTAAGCATTGAATTTGAATTCCGGAATATCCTCGTGACATGACTTGCAATGCAAGCGGAATAAGTTGCATTCAACCAACATCATCTGCTCCATGTGTTGAGTGAAATCCGACAATGAATCTCCGAGAAAAGGCCCCTGTGAAAAGTTGTGCTAGGGAGAAATTGTCTTCCCATACATACGAGTTTTACGTCTGCTCATATGAGCATTTACTAAAGTATTAAGTCAGTCCATGTTTTTCGGTGGTGGTGAATTCATGCCCTGTTCAGTTGAGGAGACTCTTGAAGGAAATCTAATTTTAACCTTGGCCCATCTTTGCCTTAAAAATAGACTTGTTCAGGAAATCGACAGTCGGGAAGGAGGGATAAGATGACTCTAAACTAAAAGTCATGTCAGTTCTGTTCAGTTTCTTGAAAGATAAGCTGTGGTGGGTGCCAGAAACTCTAGTTTGACTTCCAAATTCTCTCGGTTGGGCTTTTAAAGTCAGAACGACGAATTAGTGGAATTAGTGCAGTTCAACGGCTTCAAATCCAACAGAATTTAGAAGTATAAAATTTCCAAAGGGGCCATAAAAGGAGAAAGTTCCCACATTGATGAGGTTTTAGTGCCTTTTATTTCAAACACGACCTTATTAAGTTGAGAGGAGCTTTACGATAGTTAAGAAGACACACACTACATTATCCCTTAGTCTGGTCGTAACCCAATGCGAGAGAAGAGGATTTTTTTCATTGCTGTTTTGAGATTTTTATGGAGAAACTATATGTGTTTTGACATTAGGAAGGTAGGGTGAAGTGGCTTTGGCAGGTATCAATTGCGAAAAGGGATGTCGTGACTGGCTCCCAGGAACTCTACGTACCGTCTTATGTGTATGTGCTCCTTGGGAACAATTTGGGGAAATCTCTTATGATTTATTGGCTTTTTATTCTTTGGAAAACTCCTGCATGGTTCCACGGTTTTAATTGGATTGACTGAGTGAGCTCCTTCCTTGAGAAATATGAGCAACCAAAGCTTCATAACTTACGAACATTAGGGTTCTAAAAGTTTCACCGCTGTGTCAGTTTCAGTTCCCGAGTTTTTCTGTGGTGCTGCTGAGTTAGGAGCCCAAGTTGGGTGTGCCTTTGATTCTTGTTGCGACGGAGTACCTTGAAAAGAAAAAGATGCCGGTGGCTCATCTCAATTTGGCTCAGCCATTCAACGGACCAATGAAATTGAAAACGCCTAAACCTGGTATGCATTGTTCCAATCTTAAGTGAGTGTCAGTTCAGTGCTGACATTTAAGAAGTGTGGATGGAATAAGGATAATGAAATAAGGTGGAAAAATAAAAGTATTAAGTATGTAAATTAGGAGGAGACAGTCTTAAAAAGAAATGGTAGCTGTGCAGAATACTTAATTAATCTTGAGCAGGTACAACAACAAAAGAAAGGTGAAAAAGGTTTTCAGAAATTCATAGTGTCCTTCTCATCCCATGTGTTGCTTTAATATTCTCAAGTGCATGCGATCAAAGACCTTTTTACGCTAAGCCTTAGTCGTCGTAATAAAGTGATTCTACAGATAGACAAGGGTTTATACTTACATGACGACATAAATAAGAGTTTTACTTTTGAGACAAAAAGGGCCTTGGGAATGGGATTCTTTTGAGAAGGAAGGGTTGGGTGAGACTATTAGACCACGTAGGGCTAAAAAATAAGGTCTCATTTCCCGGATGACGACCGAGGATGTCGTCCCTCTTAGCAGACACCACCCAACTTAAGTATTCCGAATAGATTTAGTGACTTAAATAAACCAGATATCAAAAAGACAGTCATTTATCCTATGTTAGTAAACAGACCATGCATGCAGTCAAAAGTTTGCCTTTTTCACAGGGTTTCAGGCTCAATTCTACTGATAGTCTTTTTTTTTGGTTAAAATATTTAAATGCAAGTGCAGAAATAGCTATCTAAAGAATGTTTTTCACAAATGCGAAACTTGTTTGATGTAATTGCATCCACTGGGGAAATCTAGGGTTTTAGTGATGGATAGTCTAATTTCACATGGTACAGTACGGCGTAAGTGCGAATGTTGACTGATTGAGCCAGGGATTTTATTTTGGTTTGAAATTCCAGTTTGGCTCTTTTACAAGACCATGACAAGCTGGCTGGTTGGGCTGATGCCCTGTCTTTCCTGCTGAGTCAGCTTTGCTTTGTGAATGCGTTGAAATTCCGTAATCTTCCTAATCTTCGACAAGTTTAAAAAAAGAAATGCTTCTTCTGTAAATACAACAAACAACTCTCGCGCAGTTTGCATTAGTACTAGTATGACATGGTTTATAAGGAAAATTCTACTAAGAAAAATGATGATTTTACAGTTACCTGTCTCAATTTATTGAAGGCACCACACAAAAAATATTTCATGTCTGTGCGCTATGATGCACCAAATGTGTGTAGATTCATGGATTAATTAGGAGGATGGATGGCTTCTCAATTGGAAGTTATGGGTTAAGTCATCCACCCACATAAACTGGATGTTTGAAAATGGATGAGAAGAGATATTTGCATACAAATCACACTGCCCACTCAATTTCGTTAGCGGATTACATGTGCGTGCGTCTACCGCGCCTATGTATTAACACACCCTTATCTTTACAGCTCAAACTAATCTTTTTTAGTAATTGATTGATTGGGTGTCATGTTTCTACGGCTTTTCGGATGATGGTCATTGTAGCCCGTCCATAAGAGGTTTCATTGTCAATGCTATCCAAGGCAGATGCCTTTCATGAGACTTTTCTGTACAAGTTGTCTATTCAAAGAATTCAGAAGTTGATAGAGTGGAACTTGGTGGATCGTTAATAGTTTTATGATGTGATAACGTATTCTCTCTCGAGGATCAATACATACATGCTACTTTTAATATCTTGTTAAAATTCACCATTCCGTTCTGATTCATTAGCATTCATTACAATTGCCCACAAGTTTCTTATTCGACAGTCTTTGACCTCATATTCTTAAATAGATTTAATGAAATTGAAGGCTAGCTTAATTACAATTCTGTTTTAATTAAAATGTATACGTTACTTTCTGGTTAGCGAGCGCAATGTTACTGCTCTTAGGATGTAAGACAGACATGCCCCTAAGACTGAGACAATGAAACAAGTTTATTTTTTACAATCGAGCTTGACTTACCAAGCGTTTCCGGTTGTTCCCCGATTTCAGGTTGAATTATTTAAGAAGGTACATCTTTTCCCTGGGGCGGCGGAAGTGATGATTATGAAGTAATGATGTTTTTGTTCTTCACACTATACGAGTATTACTGCTACTGCAACTGCTTCTGTTTAAATCTTAAACGGTTATGGTTTGTAATCCATGCTCAGTTTGTACGTAAGAAGTGCAGGTGCGTTCAGAGGACATTTGACAGGAACTATTAACGAATCATTCCGTCTAAAATGAGTACTGCAGAAAGATTTAGAGTTGAAAATTTTGTGTATTTCTAAAGTTCAGTGAAAATGCTCAAGTCATTTGTTTTTTTAGTGTACATTTTAAAACGAAATGACAGTGTTGGCCGTGCATTTTTTAGCCATACTACGTGATCTAGGGCATTGCTTGCTTGAAATTGGATCATTTGACTAAGCAAAGGGAATAGGTACCGGTACAAAGTTTTTGAGCTGTCGGTCAGAAATAAAATGAAAGTCTCAAACATTTTGAAAAACTTGTCGGGGTAATTGTTTCCGTTCCTCACCATTGTGCATAATGTGATCTGTTGTTTATGAGAAGCTATCATCCCAGTTTTCATTTCAACTGTGACAGTTGAGTGAAGGCTGAGGCTAGTATAAACTGAGCTGCTTCTTTGAACAAATACACATTTTCCTCTTTGGCTGAAGGGCATTTTAGAATATATTTACACACCGGATATTCGCAAATGTTTACCTTTCACATATGTAAGGATAGTTTTACTTAGTACAAAAACGCAGACAGGGTCATACTTGCTTAGTATGCTAAATAAAAAGTACAATTTGTTTTTATATTTTTGTGTTATTTTTGGTTCGTTTTGTTTGAAACGTTTTGTGATAATTTTTAGTAGAAATGCCTGTCTACAAATAATTTAAGGAATTACACAAAAATTTAACAATTTTCTTCTATGTAACAGGCGTTTGGTCTCCCGGAGTCAAAAGCGATTTGGAAACATCTAGTCCAGCTAATTCGAGAACTGATCCGTTCGGGAACGGAAAGAGTAGTACAAATACTGAAGAACCTATTTTACCGGTGTGGACGCCCACAACAGCTCCTAGTCCTTCTGGCGAAAGGAAGTTTCGCCCCGTCAATTTCAATGCACCAGCTTCTCCGAAACAGCTTACAAATGCACCTCGCTCTACTTCTTTAGTGAGTAAATTTAGTTAATACTCATAACAATTTGGAAACAAAGTATATTCTGTAGTACGGATACCCGAGAAAGCTTCATAGGAAATATTGATTAAATTATTTTGAACTATTTGGAACAGGAAAGAGCACCTTCACCACCTAAACGAGAAATTGTCAGATCAGCAAGTTGGAATCAAAGTCAGCCTATTTCTTCTCAGCGAGACCGCTCTACAGACGGTCCTAGTCGTCACCAAAATCAGGAGCAACACGCATTCTCATCATCACAATTACCAAAATACCAAAACCCTACCATAACTCTCCTTCAGAAAGCTAGAGGTAATGAACGTAATTTCGAAAAATGAATCGCATTTATGATTTCCTATCTAAATATTCACTTTATGGATTTATAGAAGGACAACTTCCAAAAGGAGCGCATTATCTTGAGCAGAAGACTCCACCAACAGTTGTCAGAAGTGCTTCAGCGTCTGGAATCGCATCGCACGCGAGACCTGGGAATTTTCCTTCTCGACAGTCAGCCCCATTTAATCCTAATCCCAACGAAACACGTAGGTTTACCCGCCAAGATTTTTCTAGTTAAATGTTGCGTAAGAATTAGAGCATCCCTGAATTAATTTTTTATGTATTCTTCTTATGAAGTTTTTGAAACGAGAACTGAAGAAGTAAAACCAACCGGAAGGCGACTTGAATTCACGCCAAGGAAATTTGACGGAATAGGGCCGACTACACCTGACGGAGTTCCTTTAGCACTCAGATCGGTAATATTAATTAAAACATGCTCTTTAACACTGACCCAAATTTCTTGAGACAAGGCAACTTTTTAAATTGATAATTTTACTTTCAGGGAATTAAGGGAGAACAGCAACACGAATATTATCGACGCTGGTACCAGTCACTTCATGTAGATAAACCTCACCGCTCAGGTACTATGCAAACAACTTATTCAGGCCAATTAATTACCTTCAGAAATATCCTTCGTTTTTATTAATATTATTTTTCCCTTTTAATAAATTCCACCCTATCGGCTTGTGACCGCCTGCAGACTTTATCACAGTGAAATACCGACGGAAAGGTGATTTACGAAAAGTGTTCCTTTCTTTTTGGTATTTTGGGTGTGTTTTTCTCTGCTCAGATTTATTGAAGTACTGAGAGCGGATTCGTGTTTTATTTTTTGTACGTTTGACTCTTGCTTTAATTTTTCCGTTAAGACTGAGTGTCTAAGTTCACTTGAATCACTGTGTTTTGACTCCTATGCTTGTTTAGTCACATCGTGAAGAAAGTTTATGGAGGTGATTAAGACCTTAGCTTTTTTACGTAAAGCAAAGTTGAGGAGCCAAATTTGTCGTACTATTCATGCGTGTGAAAGCGATTACGGCCTCGATATTTACACTTTGAACTAATTCATCCAAAACTTCTATTCTTGCCACGGCTATGAAAATAAACATGCGAGTGTTAGGGGCATTTCCAATGTTAGTACTGAGGGTTCGTGCACATTTCCTAACCATCTGATCAGATTAAGATCTTATATAAACTCGATGCAATTTATTTCTGTCTTTTGGCAAATCAGGTTTCTCTCCAACTAAATGCTAAAAATTTCTATAACATTAAAAATTAATTTCGAATTCGTTCGAAACTTAACATATTGTTGAGTGTGGAGTTTGGCTGAGCTTTTGGGATTGTAACGTCTTTTCTTGGTGTAATGAGACTTACTAATAAGTTAATTTATAAACAGGCCGATCTCCTTACGGTGGACCCGGTGGTTCTTGGTCAGAACCGGAAGGATACGAATCTGATTCCTACGCTTACAAATACGCAGCACTAGACCGCAGAAAAT
>WJEZ01002631.1:0-12919 GCA_009869925.1 Thalassaphorura encarpata | reverse complement strand
ACTTCAAAGGAAAGGTTGATTTGTGGTCAAGTCCGTAGTAGTCCGCCTAGCCAAGTCTAAGTCTAAAGCTTTTGCTGTGCTTTGCGGATTTTGGTCTGGTCTAGCTACCGCTGCTACTGCCCAAGCCCACGCACCCATCCATTTCTAAATGAAAGTGAAAAGGTCGACGTTTACGTTCACGGTGAATCAAACAACTCTATCTTCGTGGTCAAATGTCAAATAAGACATTTATTCTCTAGCTGTAGTGATGGCGGCCAAACTACTTGCCAAGTACAGATTCACACACCAAAGGCTAAAAAGAATGAAATTATTTTTTGGCAGAGTACGCGGAAATCGAGTTGATAATGCAAGATTTTAATTTTGCAGGTTTCACAGGTTTTCCAGAAGTATCGTACTGGCTGGAATTAACTATTTTATAATTTAGTTTACTTCACTGAGCATTTTTGAATTTTCATGTTACTTCATCCGGCAAAAGCTGTACGTACATTTCCCCAAATTATAATCAAGAGAAATTTTCAAAAGGAAAAGAGTAATGAAGTGAAGAACGATGCGTAGAATTTTCCCCGCAGTGTAATATACCACCATAAAAACAAGAATTCATCCCTCCAAACTTTAACTTTGTCATCCTCATCCTACGTACGTTTGTTTGAAAACAAATCCAACTCAAATCATTTCCTTTTTTCTCTTTCCTTTCCTGTAACTTTAAACTCAAGTTTTCTATTTCCTTGAAGTTATTTTGAGTTTTCTATTTTGGGGGAAAGTTGCATGGCATGGCTGGCTCACCGCAAGCGATTGCGATGCGATTGACAGAGAGAAAGTTCTGTTGTGTTGGGCCAGAAATGCCGAATACACGGAAAAGTCAAGTCAAACCAAAAACTACTTTACTCGTACTTGCCTTGCTAGCTTTGCGCAATGCAATGAGATGAAGGAATGAACGAACGGACGGGACGACTGAATGGACTCAAGTTTTCTGACTCTTCTGTGGACTAAGGCTAAGGCTAAGGCTAAGAATTCAATCGATATTCCTTTCAAAGTACTTATCCCAAGAAGTAGAATCACTATTCATCTTAGTCANCAAGAAGTAGAATCACTATTCATCTTAGTCAAGAAAAATCCAAGTCTGCCTTGTTGTGAAGTTAAGTAGACCACAAAAAACACATAATTTAATCGAATGAGGGAAGGAGTAGTAATTCCAAGAGATAAATTGTGGATATGAGGAGGTCAAACCCAAATCCTTTCCTTCGGGTCGGGAGGAAATTCCCTTAGTCTAGCATTTTCTTACGGGAAAAAGTCAATTTATATCTGACATTTCCTCCATAGGCTAGACTTCACCTTTCTTGAGTTCAATTATTCTTGAGGGTCATTGTAAACTGACCTTTGACCTCTCCTTGATACATACAAGTACGAGTAGGAAGAGTCTAATCGTGAATCTACTTTGCATAGCAGGCGTGAGGTACAAATGCGTATGCAAACAACAAAACACTCATTCAACACGGACCGATGAAAATTGATGATGGATGGAACAAATAAACGCTCCCCTATTCCAAATGTACACAATATAATGAAGTTTCGTGACTTGCAAATGACTTGTGAGGAAAACGGAACAAGAGTTAACATAAAAAGATATTTCCTGATTATTTACACGCACGCGATGTAATGCTTGTAATTTGGACGAACTGGCCTGGTCTAGCCTGGCAGAAGTGTTTAAGGTCACCCGAGTAGAATTTGAATTAATCAAATGTGACTTGACACTTTTACCCTGTTAAAATTGAAATTTTTGTTGCCCGGTCTAATTGAACATTTTAATTCATTGCTGCACTATTTAGCTTGATTTAAGCTTGGACTACTTTAGCATGGTCTAAAAGCCCATGGCTAGTTATATATTCTGAAGACACGATTTATATTTCCAAACCTCAACCTTATAGCGTGGCCCAAGAGTCCTTTTCACTAAACGCTGCAAAAAGTCCAAAACGCTTCAAGCCATTTAATTCTGGCGGTGGTGCTGGTGTCTGTCCCTAATTTATTCTGTCGGCATCCTGTCCTTTTCCCCGCAAGGGGTGATCGTGGACGTGGACGTGAACGTCTTTTGCTCCCTAACGCAATAAGGTGAAGGAAATCCTTCCGTGACAGTGCACTCCCAACTTTAATATTACCCAAGCCTAGGCACTACGCACCAGACCTCACATTGTACTACTAGTAAGTAAGTAATGCATTATAATTCCATTCATTTGAATTTTCTTCTTCGCTCTTCCTGAGGGGAAAGTTCAACTATGGCCCCAACCAACCAACCAGGCAGCACAATATGAATTTTCTATTCTGTACTTTGAATGTAATTTATCGTCTCAGGGCTTTTGGACAGGAGAGAGAAGAGAAGGGGGAACTCAGGCTAGGGCTATGGCTATGGAAGTGAAAGAAAACAGGTGGAAGTAATGTCCGTACTTTCACTGCTAGCTGGGTGGCTTGCTATGGGTTTACAAGGTACAGATTTTGAATGATATTTCGAAAAGTCAACTCAGTTCAGATCCAAAAGCTTTTAGGAAATTGGTAGAAATTATCATTGGGTTATGAACAAGATATCTGGAATTTTGATTTCAGATTCACTCTGACTATTGAAATTCTTAATTGACTTTCATCACACGAATTTCACGAATCACTCGTGACTTTTCCTTGTGTTGTGAATTTTCTTGATCCCCTCATCCGTATTACACAATGCAATATTGTATTAAGTTTTTTCGTTGTTGCCCACATTGGCTCTGGCTTGGCTCCTGAGTGACTAAGTCTGTGTAGGTAAACCAAGCAGCAAGGAGTAAGATGGTTTATATCAAGTAGAATTTGGTAGTTTCCTGCCATTGCCATGTAAGGTTTCTCTGGTTAAGTCAATATTGTATTAAGTTTTTTCGTTGTTGCCCACATTGGCTCTGGCTTGGCTCCTGAGTGACTAAGTCTGTGTAGGTAAACCAAGTAGCAAGGAGTAAGATGGTTTATATCAAGTAGAATTTGGTAGTTTCCTGCCATTGCCATGTACGGTTTCTCTGGTTAAGGAAAGGCGTATAACCCCATGTATTATGCATGACTAGAACACAAAAGTTATCCACTGGGAGATCAACCTATTTAAACTCGCCAGCCAATGCCAATGCTAGGCTGGGTTGTTGAAGCCTTAGAACGACAAGGCTGGTTGTTTATAATAGGAAAAGAGCTTAGTCCTTCCCACGATTATATTATTCAACGAGGTTTTCAATTTCCGAAATTATTTTTTATTGTATTTTCTCTTTTAGAGCTAGAAAAAACGGTAGGGGTGGCCCAGGGCTTAAGGTAATGCGCAGTTTTCTTAACTCAGGAATAATTTAATGTAAAAATATGAATTCGATCTAGGCAAGCTAGTAAATATTTAAAATTTCAAGACTAGAAAAAATCAATTTACGAGAAACGTGCTCTCATTTGACCTTTGGGTCATTGTTTATAATAGGAAAAGAGCTTAGTCCTTCCCACGATTATATTATTCAACGAGGTTTTCAATTTCCGAAATTATTTTTTATTGTATTTTCTCTTTTAGAGCTAGAAAAAAACAGCATAGGCCCAGGGCTTAAGGCAATGCGCAGTTTTCTTAACTCAGGAATAATTTAATGTAAAAATATGAATTTGATCTAGGCAAGCAAGTAAATATTTAAAATTTGAAGACTAGAAAAAATCAATTTACGAGAAACGTGCTCTCATTTGACCTTTGGGTCAAAGACTAGATTTGTCTGTATATATTTTATTCCAAATGGCTAAGAATTCTCGAGCACTGCACTGGGTCGGTAGGACCCAAAATGTCATTTCCCGCACCAGATTTAACGATCTTAGTTTGTGACTGTGACTGTGACCTACTTACTTGAATGAAAACTTAACCACACTCATCAGAAATCCTATTAAATTGAACGTTTCCCGTTATGACTTGCCAACTGTCTGTCTGCATATGCCAGTCAGAAAGGAAGAGAAGGTGTGAAAATAAAATCTTCCACACAGACTTCCAACAAAAGAGACAAAAGATATCCAAATTATTACTCATTTCATTTCTCCTCATTGCAATTACTCTGAGAATAAAAGAAGAGAAATGTTTCACACATAACATACGAAGGACGGAACGGAAGGAAGGGATTTATAACAATGGAAACTTGAGCCAGTTCAGGATGATTATCTTTGTCGCTAATAAAATGCGAATGCGCTCAAGTACAAATTTGATGCAAAGGCTCGGGCCACACACGAGAACATCATTAAAGTGTTGGATTTCTAGTTTCAAATTCAGCTTCTACTTTAATGTACGTAGTAGGGTCCAAAGTTTTGAATTGGATTGAGCTGAGCTGAGCTTCTATTCTGTTCTGCATGCATGGACGCATGGATCCACTCATGATTATTATGTCAGATTACACAAAACCCAAAGTTTTAATAAGACTGAGTCTGAGTCGTCGATCTTCACATTTACCACTCTGCCTTTCTTCTTCCCAAGCAAGCTCTAGTTCCCCAAAACTTTTAATGAATACAATTAGGGAATAACGATGAGTTTGAAAACTTTCACTCCCATTGTTGTTTTAGGATGAAATGAGTTGTTGAGGAGTTTATAACAATCAAATTCTCTCCTTGAGATAACTTTCTTCCAAAACATTCCTGCCTTTGGACCCGTCTCATCTCAGATTTGACATTGAGGATCAAAATACGGGACGTACGTAACGTACGAAGGAATAATAAGATTAAGGAGAATCCTGCTTGGCAGCAGGCAGGCATATTGTTTATTTCCTTGGTGTGAAAGGAAGACTAGAGGCTAAAGAAAAAGAATGATGGACTATCCTTTCTAGTCTCTAGTGCTTAGTAGGGTAGGATTAACCTGGATCAGACCAAAGTGTCAAAAGGTACTACTAGTCTCATGCTCAAGGTCAATGTACATGTACTGCCCAGGTACTCCGTAGAAGGTAAAGTTCAACATGAAATTGAGCTCGACATTTTGATCAATGCACGTACTGAGCACGAGGAGCAATTTAATAAAAATGAAAAACTTCCTCATAAAATGATATCAGTCACTAGCTCAATTTCTGTCCACTTTTTACTTTCTTTTATCACTCCCCTGTTCTGTTCCTTCCTGTCCTTGTCTGTGCGACAAAGCGTGAGATTGAGCGCGTGAAATAAGGGAATCGTGGACCAGCCAGCCAAGAGTGTTAAAGCGAGGTGGACGTCGTAGCACTTGCACTGCCGGCCAAAGTGGGAAGGAAAGAAAGGCGAGGAAAAGTAGAGCGGATTAATAGAGGTGTCAGAAATAAACTAGTGACATCCATTTCAAAATAAAGTTCTCCAAACTTTCCTAGTGCCGCTGTTGGTGCTGGTGCCAGGGTTAGTAGTTTCTTAGATCCAACTTTTTCTTCATGTTGTCCTCCTGTGACACTAGGGCTAGATTTTTCATCCCAGCACAGCACAGCCCAGTACAGTACAGGATAGACGCAACTTGTAACTCTACCGCTGCTTGCTGTAAGGATGTAATCAAATTTAAAGTGTCATGCTGTAGAGACTCGATTACTTGCTACAGATATTTTACACTCTAAACTAGGCTAGGATGTCCAGCAAAGGAATTGCGTATCTTATTCAGCTCAAAAATTTGATTTATTCACACCAAGCCAAAGTGAAGTCAGAAATCCATTAGAAAAAATAAAGTTTTGAGATCGGAATAAAATATAACATCTAGATTGATCCATTGATCCAAGTGTTGTAAATTTTAACCACAACCAGGATAGGATAGATTTTTTCAAGAATTTTATATTGAAATGGTACATTATGGTGAATTGGTCACCTTTATCGTATATATACAATTCTAGTTTATTTTGAACAAACGATTAATAAGGCAACTCATGCTGGTACTATCCATAGTAGTTAAATTAAAATGATGATTACTGGAGAACAAGAACAGAAGAAGTGAAATATACTCCATTCTATGAACGGGCGGGCGGGCGGGCAATGGAGTCACAGTGGGATAAACAATTTATCTTTCCTTGCTATCTTTTGTCCTGAAATAATGAAGGGGTTGCTTTCACTCACTCACTCCCTTTCATTTTCATTTTCACTTTCCAGCAGCATACTTGACTAACTGAGCTGGAAATTGCATAGACTTTTTCAATTTAGGATAGCAGATAGCAAACCTGCATCTGCTTCTGCTATTTTAACGAAAAGCAGCAGCAGCAGCACCCAATCACCTCAACACGCTTTGCATACATTAACCAATTTAAATTTTCTTTACGGATCGTAGGAGCTAAAGTCAAGTCTATTCTAATTAAGTTGCAGTCAGCACAAATCAAATACTCAATAACAAAGGAAGGCCTGGGCCCCTATTAATCAGCTCAAACAACGCTATACGCTAGCACAAGGTACCAATTAAAAATTAATCCATGCACTGCACAGCACACTATTTACATTTGCAAGCGAAAGCAAAAGCAAACGTCACAACCTCGGTCACATCAATGCATAATATATTATTCCATGTCATAAAAGAACAGTGATTGATTAATTTTGAGTATAATTTGTACCTGTAAGCTTTAATTTTACACTCGTGCTGTTAGAACAACCTTGTGTTTAATCCGATTTTAGGTTAATTGATCAGCTTAGAGAACGATACTTGTAAAACTGTACAACTGTACTAGCATGTATATTTCGCAAATATTATACTTTACTTGACGTTCTTATTCCGGTTTATGTTTGAAAATAAGAAAAATTGACGTTCAGAACTAATTAATTACAGAATTAAATCCATCACAAGGTACCAATTAAAAATTAATCCATGCACTGCACAGCACACTATTTACATTTGCAAGCGAAAGCAAAAGCAAACGTCACAACCTCGGTCACATCAATGCATAATATATTATTTTATGTTATAAAAGAACAGTGATGGATTGATTAATTTTGAGGATATACCTGTAAGCTTTAATTTTACACTCGTGCTGTTAGAACAACCTTGTGTTTAATCAGATTTTAGGTTAATTGATCAGCTTAGAGAAAGATACTTGTAAAACTCTACTACGGTACTAGCATGTATAATTCGCAAATATTATACTTTACTTGACGTTCTTATTCCGGTTTATGTTTGAAAATAAGAAAAATTGACGTTCAGAACTAATTAATTACAGAATTAAATCCATGGGATAAATGTGACCACATATTTGACTCGAATCCGCTAAAATTTAAAGAGCTTGCCTGTGGACTGTGGCCCACTACTACTACTGCTACTCCATGGTAAATCTCTTCAAGAAGTAGTAGTCGAGTACTACAGCGAGTTAAATTTATCTGCTACGTTTGTTTGTTTGTTATTCCCTTTCCCTACTTGTTCTAACATCTGGTTCCCAACTCCAGTAGGATCCTGAAAGATTTATTCACAATCGAATAGAATATATAATCCGCTCTGGGAATATTAATCATTTAGCCAAGCCAAGCCAGACAATCACAGGAACAGCAATGGGACTTTCTTCCTCCCTCATGCCTTTCCATTTTTGTTTCGAATTCTATTTAACAAACCTTTGGATTTCACTGATTTTGGTGAGAAGTGAAATAAATATACTGCCTTGACTTGCCTTGCCATGTCAAGGGACTCGAGGCTGTGTATTGATTTCACCACTACACTGACTCATTTTGGGACAGGGCTATGCTATGGGTGCAGCTAACATCCCAACCTTTCAATGCTTTTGGTGGTCCTACCCTCAGGCTTTCACCTTTCAGAAAATAAGACAAACGGGCCAAACCAAACCAAACCAGAGCAGAGCAAGGAGGCTTTGAAAGGTCTGGGGCTTTCAAAATGTAGTCTGTGCTGCTTTTCTGTCATGAAAAGGCTAAGGAATTATGGTTTCTCCTCACAGACTTCCTTTCTTTCAAACGAAAATACCTTTTCTTCTCTCTCTCAAGGCATTCAGACCAAGAGCTAGCCTTCTGTTCAACCGACGGACGGACGGACGTTCTTCTTTTTAACAATTTCTTCGGCCTGGTCTGGGCCACGCTGGCTTTAATATAGAGAGCAAAAGCATTTGGCATGGTATGTGGCAATATGGCCCAAGTCCCGAATATAAAAGGAAGTTCATATGTACATTAACAGGCGGCATAAAACATTTGGCTTGGTTGGTTCACTAAGGAATAGAAAAGGAAAAGGAACTTTCTATTCTATGAAATGAGAGCAGAGCACAAGAAGTACGTACGTACGACTACTCCTTCCTCAAGTCTCTTCTCTTCTTCACCTACTTTCCTTCAAGATTTATGTCCGTGTACATTAATACTGAATGTCCAATTAGAAAACTGAAATTGATGCTGGCGGCGGTAGAGAGTTAAAGTAAACAATTCTCCTTCTGCTCTCTGCTGCTCTTGAGGAATGGAGAAAGTTACTTTCTCCAACCTGTTTCCGGTTGGGAACCTCGAAGGAAGAGAAGGAAAGGTTCATTCCAGTTCATCGAATTCCCGTCCCACTTCATTACACTATTCTTAATGGTGTTTTTGGGAATCGGTAATTCAGAAAATGATTAATGCTCAACGTTGGAGAAAATGTGTGAATTTACGAGGGGCTATGCTAGGCCTTGGGTATTAACTTGTTATTTATGACTCTTAATTTTAGTTTAGCTTTCAGAATTTCAATTTTCTACTTATTTCTGCAGAGTAGCATAGAGTAGTGTTAGGATTGTTCACTTTTAGCATGTATTGAATAAATATTGGAATGATTTTTGTTAGTTTTTAGTTCAGGGGTCATCATTATTAGGGGCAATAAGTATTTCAGTGAGTTAATTAAGTTCCAGAAACTGAATGCTTTCAATAATATTTTGCTAAACCTCAAACCACACTTCAGAAAAAGAGCAACCACTTCATGTATAACATTGCAGAAGTCAGGCAAGTGTTATTTGAGCAAATAGTAAATTAAATAACATTGAAAAGACATCGACAATATAAGTCAAACATTGGTTCAGCAAAGTTCGTCTTAGTTGAAGAGAGCCAGAATAATGCCTATGTATTTTGTCTATTAAATCTTGTAATATTAGGTCAAATTGGGATTCTGTTTGGCCACTGCTTTATCTATTTTTAACTATACACTTTGATTTGTGTTTTGAAAAAGAGTAAATGGGCAGTCAAGTTATATGATCAAAGTTGTATCTACCTTTTTCTGATTTTTTGTAACGCTTTTAATCAAATTTAAATTTAAATGGAGCTCTAATTCCATCCAATTCAAAGCCTTAATTTTATGCACACCTCATGTTGACAAAGCGGAAGTTGGTATTCAAGATTTTGCCTTTGGCTCTTTGACAGTCTTGATTCTAGACTCTGCTCTGCTCTAGAATTTCTCTCTTAGAAACCTTTTTAGAATTTCTAGCCTTTCACATTCACATTCACATTCGCATTGCTTTTGCTTTTGCTTTTACTTGCTGCTTGCTATCATTGAGGTGAATCACGAGAAGACAGACAAGTTGAGAACTTTCTGCTTCAGAAACCATCAAAACTCATTAGCTTTGACGTTTACGTTTATATATGTATGGTTGAATGCCCAATGTGCGTTGGACTACCTTACGTATACGTATAACCCTTTCATTTCATGTGATTTTACTCTGGGACGAATGAACATTCAAGTCAAAAAGGAAAGGAAAGGGATTCATTCATTTGCTAAAGTCCTTTTCCTGACTTGAAACAGAGTCCAATTATTTCTAGTTCAACGAAGAAAAGGAAAAGCAAGCAGAAGACGGGTAGAGTTGATTTGTGGTCAAAATTGACTTTGTAGAATTATTATTGAAGGCCATGTAGGTTTATTGTTTACCATGTATTCTCCAAAGAGTGATAAAGAAATACACCGACATGGATTTAACAAGAAGGCTACTAGGACTTACCGCTCCCTGTTTCTGTAATTATCCATGCTGTGAGGAGGAAAGTGTAGAGTGCGAGTCGAATCATTTGGGAGAAATAAACTTGAAGAATAATGGAGAATAAATTCAAATGATGCTCGAACCCTTTGCGTTGCTTTAGGTCTGTCTGAACGTGTTCAACAAAAGTTGTCAAACATAGCCAGTCAATGATATAATTTTATAATGTTTATCACACTAATTGGATGAGACGAGACGAGACTGTTATTAAAAAAGTCACTTTCAGTTCAATTTACGCTTGTGAAATAAACTTGAAGAATAATGGAGAATAAATTCAAATGATGCTCGAACCCTTTGCGTTGCTTTAGGTCTGTCTGAACGTGTTCAACAAAAGTTGTCAAAATAGCCAGTCAATGATATAATTTTATAATGTTTATCACACTAATTGGATGAGACGAGACGAGACTGTTATTAAAAAAGTCACTTTCAGTTCAAATTACGCTTGTGGTGTCAAGCCTAAGCCTTGGAAGTGGATTAACTTTTTGTTTTTTTGTTATTTCCTCCTTGAGTGTCCTTCCACTTCACTTGAAAACTTTTCAGAATACAGCCATAGTAGTAAGAGTTGCCAGCCAAACCGCGATGAAAGTCCAAGTTGTTTTTCCGTTGATATTTCTTTCTTTAGTGGAGCAAAGATTGGGAAGCAATTTCGTTCAATGCTAAGGAAAAGATGAAGAAAGTCAGTGAGGGTGTCGAAAGTCGAGTGTAAACTGGAAAAGTGAGTGGACCACCCACTGCCGCTTGCTGCTGCTTTCTCTCCAACACCAAAATTTTCTCTCTCTCTCACTCTCTTAGGACTTGTACGACCTAGTTGCGCAAGCAATGAGGATAGGGTTAGAGTTAGACGATAGAGCTCCCGGCCCGGTTACGAGTAAAATGCAATGTAATACGTACAGGAGAGCAAACGCTAAGCTGAGCTTGGTTCTCAGCTGAGCTCTCATAGTCATCATGTGTGGCTTGAGCCAGAGCTAGAGCTAGGACTAATCCAATCAATAAGTAGAATGTACAAGTACCAACTATATTTTCAAAACTTGAGCTGTCATCTACGACTAATTACAAAAATTTCGTATCTGCATAAAATCGAATCATTCGAATGAGCTAAGACGGACGGACGGACAAACTTCTCATTTCTATTTAAGTTGTAAAAATACGAGACGCGACGGATGGATGCGACAATTACATTAATGAACATGAAAAAACTTTTTCTTGTTCGTATCCGAATTGAATTCTCAATTCACACACACTTTATTTTATGAAACTCGAGAGCTTCAACTGGATTTTGTTCATAAGGTAGGCTAAGGAGAATTGGTGGTGGAAGTACAAGCTGTTTTATTGCGGTTGACTTACTTTCACTGCTACTCAGTCAGAAAAGAAAACTTTGCGTTTGCCCTAACTTTGTCAGTTTTCGCTCTCGTCGCGTCGTGTCGCGTACGGATTTTATGAGGAACATAAAAAATCTGGTTACATCTACTTCTTACAACTTTAACCCGTTGTAAGGGCTCAGAAGCTCAAAGCTTCAAGTAAGGAGTGAGTTTCATTTCATCATAGGATGTCGATGATGGAATGTGGAGAACGTAAAGAGTATCAGGGTCGTTTGAATAAAAATGAAGTGTCATCCTGAATTCTTGAGGCGAAGACTTGTCTCGTGTCCTGTCCTGTCCTGTGTATGGGTTCTCCGTCAATACCCGATTACAAATTTATGATGGATCAAGGCTTCTTGCTTCTTGTGTGTCAAGGGTGAATATTTATAAATCCCGAGCTGGAGTTCTTAAATCTTTGGTTGCTCTGTTCTGCTCAAATCTGATTCGATTCAGACCAATCAAATGAGGAAAATTGCCTTAATTTTATTTTATTGACAAAATCGTACTGGTAGGCAGGACACTATCGATACTTTTCTTGGCCTGGCCTGTCCTAAGGCTAGGAATCGGACCGGGTGGTGGTGGTGCTGCTAGAGTCAGATGTAGATTCAAAGAAATTACCTTTTTTGGCCTGGCCTGGCTTAAGGCTAGGAATCAGACCGGGTGGTGCTGCTGCTGCTAGAGTCAGATGTAGATTCAAAGAAACTTTTATAAAAATGGATAATGTCACTCATGCATTCCTGATACGACTACTAATCCTTTCAACTTTTTCTCTTCGCACTGCACTGCTCAGGCTCTCCATGTCTGGAGTACTAACGAAACTAAAGCCAAAGCCAAGGCAAGGCATTCGCATTACGAGACGACTACTACATTTTTTTTCTCCAGGGCAAGCTGACAATGTATTCACGATTCTTGGTCTTCTACTTGGCAAGTTGCCTCCCTATCGATTCTCCCTACTTCCTTCCTTTTCTGGATAAGAAAATCTTAAAAAATCTGTCCCCATATGCTCGACTCCTTTTTCAATCTTTCTTTTACTTCCTTTATCCTTCCTTTACTTAGAAAGTACAAGAGAACCAAAAATTAATGCCTTGGTTTACTTTGTACTTTTTGTTCTACTCAACTTTTCTTTCACAATTGTATGTATTCGAGTAACATCATTGTTCCGACAGCTTTGCTTCAACTTAAGCCGCCAACTCAGTCAGTCTGATTAAATTAGTTTTTGTTCTGCTTTTGGGTTCTAATGAATTATTACGTAGCCGCCAGCCGCTGCGCTGCTACAAATTGTTGTTCATTAAATTTGCAGGGCAAGCATGGCTCGGTTAATAAACTCAGATTTGTGGCCATTTATTGCTGAAAGAATGATTGGGATGACATGACATGTTGTTTCTTGCCTAATGGGTACTAGCATTTCATTCCTGATAAAATTGTTTTGTAATTAATTGGGAATCAACACAAAATGATTATCCAAGTTGTTGACCGGTTATTGAGGGTTCTGTTGTGAGATCCAAAATTAAAAGAAAGCAGATGAAAGTAATTGCCTCTTTTCTTGTGGCTGTTACTGCCTTTCTTGAATAAGGCTGTTGTTGCATTGAGTAGAGAGCTCTACGACCACAAAATGTGTTATTCAGTTATTAATAATACTAAAAAGCGGCTGAATATTTTTTT
>WJEZ01002630.1:0-12922 GCA_009869925.1 Thalassaphorura encarpata | reverse complement strand
TAGCAGCGGTTAATTTTTCAATTTTTCCCCTTAGCAACCGAGTATTTTCAATTTTAAGGTTACTTAGGAGTTATCATGGGTTGGTTTTTCTTATTTTGTGGGTTAATTTGCGTTTAGGTGTTTATTTTTGTGTTTCTAAGGCTAATTTTATATTTTATGCAGTCAAGCTTCGTTAGATCATTTTTTTACGCTTGAAAATCTTGACATTTTTTACTCTACTTGATTCAATACCTTGGTAAAGGTACTTGTATTAAACTCCACATATATGAGTACCATTTGTCTGAACAGAAACTTGGTATGGATGATCTTCTATTTTGGCAAGTGTGTCGTAGACGGGTGAAATGAAGCTGGCTGACGTAAAGAAAGCAAAGGAGAAAATGGAATTGTAATTAGTGGGCTTATAGACCTCTAGTTTGAACAACTGTCACCAAAATAGGATAAAAAGATAAAAGAAGTAATATTCATGATTTTAGTAATCTAGCATTACAGCTGTTTCGTTTGGATAATAATATGATATAATGTTGCTGCAAAATTTTGAGAAACTTGGCGCAATTTTATCACCATAATACAAGAAGTTATAAAGAAAGGCTGATTAAGCTGACTAATCCTATTGATTTTTAGTAGCAATCCGACATAACGTTATCGTGTAAACAAATCTTACGTGAAACGCAGGAACAACTTTTGGTAATTTTGTAACTTTCTTTCTGACAAGGAAATGTTCTTCAGTAACACCCCAAACTGGTTAAAACTTCTTTGTAGGTATCGAAAAAAAAGGTGTAAGCAACAACTTTGACGTATATGAAGCATTTTCTTCCACTATATTAGTCCGATCACTGTCATTAGATCAGTATTATGATTAAGAAAAGATATATCGTGAAGCGCAGGAACAAATTTGTAAATAGTTGGAAGCGTCTGCTTTTAATATATTAGTTTGATGAGAGCCCTTTGAATAGCATTGTAATGCTACGGGATTTATCGTGAAGCGCAGGAAGAAATCTGCCGACTTTCTTATCTTGCTTGCAACTTTTTAATAAGAGGAAATTTTGAACCTAGCAAACCTTATTGCACCTCTCCTGCCCGAGATATGTCGATTGACGTAGAGCTTTTGAAAATCAGTTGAGAACTCTAGGAGGAGATGCGGTGACAAGCCAAAATTGAGCAGCACTATTTTTTTGTAACGATTGAGAAACGCGATCGGTTTTTTGCTTCCTCAGAAACATGGTCGCTTTGACTATATGCGATTTATATCCGCTTCCATTTGATTCAGTTATATATAGCTAGGAGCCCAACTCCCCATACCTAGCAAGGCGCCCAGAGCACACCGGGGGAGCCAAGGATTGAAACGCTCAAATCCGAGGAGTTTTTTGATTTGGTCAACGTTTAGAGCGCGCACAGACGGACAGACTGTACAATCGCATTAGCCTGTCAACCAGCTAATAAAGGGCTGTAAAGGAATGATGGACTGGTTAGGCTTAGGGTCAAATGACTGTCAAACCTTTTAGGGCGTTTGCCCTTATGTGATTATCCAATCCGTCTGTTAACAGCCTACAGGACGCAATTCTTGACCAAATCAAAAAACTCCTCGTATTTGGGCGTTGCAGAACTTGGCTCCCCCGCCATGCTTTGGGGGACCCGCTAGGTACAAGGGATCTGGCTCCTACACATATAAACTGATTCAAATGGAAGCGCATGTAAATTGAATATAGTCAAAGCGACCATGTTTCTAAGGATTCAAAATAACACTTGCGTTTCACAGTCAATGCACCCAAATGGTGCTGCTTAATTTCACTTTGTGAACAACATATCATAGTGAAGTTTTCAACTGATTTCAGAAAACTCTGCGGCAATCNCATATCATAGTGAAGTTTTCAACTGATTTCAGAAAACTCTGCGGCAATCGACAGATCTCGACCCGAAGGAGTGCCTTTTTGGGGTTTTGGTAAAAAACAATTAGTCCTATCGATTTAAAAAATTCAAAAAAAGAAAATCTTATCATACGCTTCACGATAAATCCGTCTACCTGACAACGCTATACAAACCACTGTTCATCTAACAATATGTGGGAAGCATATTTACTCAGTTGCCATGCAGAAATTTGTTAAAATGTTACTTTTGACTTCTCATTTACAATTCTTGCCATTCACAACATCAAGGGCAAACGCCCACAAGCTGCGCCGCAAAGCGGCGCAGGTTTTTTGGCTGAAAATAAGTTGTAATTTTATTTTTCGTTCTACTTGAATAAGCTGATGAGTGAAGGAAACACAAATATGTTGAATACGGTCACCGTGAATATACATTTCAAAAGAAATGATAGTTTTTATTTGAATTCCTAAGACCACAAAGTTACAACTGATGTATCCCCTCTTTCTAGAAAAGTTTACTTCTAATTACAAACATGTTTAGTATAACTTGAGAAGTCATTAATTCATTAATTTAGGTACCATTCATTATAATTTATCTAAAATTTAGAAAAATACATGAAAAACGCACTATTGGCTAAAATTAATGAATTATTTGTCCTGGCTTATTTTAGAAAATTTTTAATCGAAGTTTCGTTGATATTGGCATAAACTCCTGGAAATAAAGGTCGAGCACATCCATAGCCCCAAGATGTGATTCCTGCCAAGCAAACTCCATTGCCATTCGGACAAGCTAATGGGCCTCCAGAGTCATCCCTGGAAAATAATATCAATTATGTTCTTTTCGTGAACTCTTGTTTAAAATAAGTCAAGAGTATTACCTGACAAGTATCTTTTTCACCCGTGAGGGTATAGCCAGCACATATCATTCGATTAGTTAGAGCTGTAGGCCCATACCGGGTCAAACATTCCAATTGTGAAACAATGGGAACTGTAACTACTTGAAGCTGTGGTGACAATGGTCCACCTTCAGATATTGCTCCCCACCCTGATACCTTGCAAGGCTCTCCATTATTTGGTCTTCTGGGGCAAAGGTCAATTGGTTGTATACCAGGGCCAAAGGTCAACGTGCCGTCTAAGGTCAATTTGCAAGCATCATAATCTGTTCTGCGTCTGTTGGATTCATATTTGATTTAGTAAAATTTTGATAATTATAAGATTGAGTGATTTATTCGGGATTTACGGATTATAGAGTTGATGCATTTCCACACGAATGACTTTCAAGACTTGTCCACCACTTTCCCGAATGCTTGATCCAACTCTGACGCTGAGGGCAGACTCAGATGACCCGTCGCAACAATGAGCTGCAGTCGCAATTGTTGTTGAGTTCAGAATAGATCCACCACACATGTGAGAACCATAGTATTCGAGAGAAATTTGGTATGGGTATTCCAGTATATTAGCATTTGTTCCTCCCACAATACGTGAATCGTTTAATTTTGGTGGTAAGTCCATGGATTCATATTCAAGGTCACCTAAAAATTAAGACTCACTTATTCGCATTATTTAATGAATATTAAGAAGAATTTTTTAACGAACCTTTGACTGTGACAGCCTCTCTTATCAAAATCAAAGCAATGGTCATAAACAATTTATGCCTTATTGTTGATTCCATGTTTCTTTTAAGCAAACGAATAGAGTGACCGTTTAATTTTAAGAGCAAGTAAGAGGAGAGAATTTTGACGTGAAACTACTTTGCCTTGTCTTGCCTTGAACTGACCCTTTCTTGCTTTTTAAGAATCCAGAAATAATCCGACTCGGACATTCCATTCCAATTATATCTTATATGTTGCTTTGCTTGAATGGTCAGCGCCTGTATTGAGCCTCAAACTTGATTTTTGCCCTTCCTTGTTGTAAGTCTTAATACCTTTACATGGATTTTTGATACTAGGTGACAGTCATAGTCTTCAGCGAATAGAACAATATGCAATTTTAATTCAATACGCTATCAAAAGTCGTAGAGGGAAATATAATTATTTGTATTTATCTGGTCGATAACAGTTGTACTAATGGTGCACGACAATTTCATTCATGGTACGCAATTCCGCAGATGTACTATTACGTAGTTTTTGTACGATTTGTGTAAAATATCAAACAATAACCTTGAAAACAATACATTACAAAATAACGAAACTATAAAAATGCACGCAGATGTACAAATCTAGTTTTAGCTTTGAATTACAATTTTCATTCCATCCGCATCCCTGTTACGATGAATTATTTAAGAAATTGATACAAATTCGACAGATTGTGAAAGAACTATTTATACTTCCTTCGAGAATTTTAGCTTAGCAATTATGTCGAACAAAAATTTATTTTTAATCTAAAAAATAGAAGTGACAAAATAAGTCACAATTTGTCATAAATCATCCTCCGCAGGCGTAACCATAACACCAAAATATTTGACAGACGCTTGGTAAGGATATGCCCTTATATTCGTTGCTATTCCCCCTACAATACGTAAGTTTGAGCCACCTAGTGATCTAGTGAATCAAGTGAAAAATTGTAATTAGCTTAAGTACATTTTATAACTAATTTTTAAGAATCAAAGATCGCGTCTGATTCAATAAATTGGAAATGACTGACAAACTTGGCCTTGGCCTTGTTCGGTTGTTGGCTTGCCTTGACCCTTGCTTCCTTTTATAACCTCCCGAAATAGTTTAACATTCCAGACTAATTTTATTGTGTTGCTTTGCTAGAATGAACAGCTGAGTGTAACATTCTCTGTACTGAGCTGCCGAACTCGATTTATCTTGTTCCTGTAAATTTTCTCCTGGTTGCATTTTTTAACTGGATTTGAAAACTCCCTAGCAGATTTCTCTTAGGAAATTGTTGTAACTGGAATAATGAGAAATAAAATTCTTTGTAATTTGACCGGCAGCAGTTAACGAGGGAATTGAGTGAAGCAAATAATATATGTACGGATATGTGGCCTGTGACTAAACATGATAAGAATTGATTGTTTTTATTTACATGGCTAAACCCAATAAATTACAACTTATTGAAAATGCATGCCTTCTAATTATTTTTTTTTACCTGCGTGTAAAAAAGGCTTTGTTGATTACTAGTCACACAAGTTTCTCATTGTAAGCAAGCAATTGTTAGTGGAGTAATGAGAATGAGAAATAAAATTATTTGTAATTTGATCGGTATCAGCTATTACTGCAATTTTATTCGTCTAAATTAAGACTTAAGTCTCGTTTGCCTTAGCGTTTACTCCAATATTCTTGACAAACTAATTGAAGTGAAATTTCCAAATGTTCAGGAAGACCGGCAGGTCTAACTTTAATCGTTTGTTTCCAATCGGTTTCATTTTTTGGGCATTCTTTGACACTCACTTCGACCAAGAAAGTGATAATATTCTTGACAAACTACTTGAAGTGAAATTTCCAAATGTTCAGGAAGACCGGCAGGTCTAACTTTAATCGTTTGTTTCCAATCGGTTTCATTTTTTGGGCATTCTTTGACACTCACTTCGACCAAGAAAGTGAGTTGACCCTCTGGGGTTAAAACTTCACAAATTGTTTGCTCAGTCACAGGAATAGTTGAGTTTCTTACTGATGCTGTGCTGCAAGTTGAATAATATTTGAATTGAATTTCTTTGCTAGCCCCACTAGCTGTCATTTCAACTCTGGACGCTATTTTTTTATATTCTTTGTCCAAAAGTTGAATTAAATTGGATGAATCCCAGCTCAAAAGTCCAACAGCTGATGGGCGAATTTGCTTAGAAATATCTTCGTAAAAATTTTGTTCAGAGGCATACACCGAATATGACTGTGATTCGCTTTTCTGCCAAAATTCGTACGAGTTGAGAAAGTGAAGGATAATCTTGAGTTAATCTTTCTGTGTAAATCCCATTCGCATCGAGGTGACATTTTCCATCAAATGCAGCTCGACCAGCAACTGTAGACTAAAATATCATCAAATTATTTGAAATGACTTTTCAGCATAGCTTTGGTCAATAAATTCTTTACTATGTTATCTCTCCCAATGTGAAAGCTTGCATCAGTTATAACCAAAAGAATTCTTCTCGTTGGAGGACGCCATCCAATTTCAGCTTCACAGGCTTGCCGCTTCAAACATGGCCGTTCCTTATGCGTACAAATATGCAATTACATTTATTCTGAATTAATTTGTATATCAGCTTGTCTTACCGGCATCCTCAGGTGTATCACCACCCCAGAGAATCCTTGTATCTTGCACTGTCCTTGAAAAATTGGTCGAGTCATTTGATAGTTTCAAAACGTGGCGGAATGTAAACGCGCTATAATGCCACAACAAATAATAAGTTTCTTTTTACAATCCTTAATTCTGTGATTTACTATAAATTAATTGAGAATCTGGATAATGCATATTTTTCGCACTTACTCAACTTTATCAGAAAAACAACCAAAACCCAAAGTCCAGTCCTTGCTAATGTTTCCAGCAGCAGCTGCTAATTTCTCACTTAGGGCGACAACGTTGGCTTTGTCGTCTCCCATCGAGCCAGAAATGTCCATGAGTAAATAAATGTCTACCGGGTGAGATTTGAGTTGAATCGTGATTGTTATATTCTTCTTATCCCCCGGAAGAAGATTTATGGATACATTTGGATTCGTATTGTTCCCACCAATCGTAACGTTGTCACCTTCATCAGGATCCGGTTTGTTGTAAATTTCTTTGCATCCATGATTTCTCAGATTGTCAATCGTATCACAACGTGGACCACCTTGAAATCCAGGCTCAAAGCAGAAGGAACATCCATATGGTGAATTCGTACAATTTCTTGAACTTTCGCTGTATGGAGGACATCGGTTACAACGGTCGGGTAGAGATGACACGGGGTCATTTGGTAGACAAAGGGCCAATAGACCGGGTTCGTAATGAGTCCCGGGGGAACAACTTAATCGTAGCTGGACAACGCCAAGGACACAAATGAAGAAACTTGAGCAATCATCTGGGTCAGCAAAAATGCCTAGAGGTGCGGGACATTTGAACTTTTTCGGTTTGTCTAGAAAATAATAGACAAATAATGTAAAAACTTGTGCGAAAATTAATAAATATTCCAGCGAAATTCATAAAATCAAATTAGAGTATATAAAAAATGAAAACTTACTCAAATCTAGTGGAGAAAGCGTAAGATTTAATTTTAGAAGCTCATCTGGATTTGAAACTAGTCCAAGTAGCGTCTTTAAGAGGTCACCACTCTGGAGGCCTATTGAACTTGGCAAAATTGAGAGAATAGGTAGAATGTGACCTAAACCAAGTAAACCAGATGAAGATGGCCTCGGGGCTTGAGTCGTTTGCCTTGGTGGGTCAGGCCCTAATCCTAACAACGACCCCAATCCGAGAAAATCTAAAAGCCCGGGTTCTGGTTTTGCCTGAACAATTCCTGGAAATGAACAACTTGCAAAAGCAGCTACAATTCCAACAAAATAAACTAAATTCGGTCTCATTTCGAATTAAGTCAGATCTGAAGGATGCTTTGAAAATTGCGTAGCCTTGACTGTGTAATTATTACAATTTCATTGGTCTTAAATACCCAATTACATTTGACGCACGAAATCCTAAAATTAACATAATTCTTGCGCTCTTGATTTAATTGGGCAAATACGTGATTTGCCTACAAAAACGCAAAGGAATTTTGAACTATAATTCCGAAGAAAATGCAAAGGCAAGGAATGCCATGTAGCATGTGGATTGAAGTGGAACTCGGCTAGGCCGAATTAAAATTAAATTTATTGCGGAATCCTTTCAGAATAAGTTTGTCTCATTATTTTAGTAGAATCAGCGTCATTCCATCACTCCTTTAAAATTTACGTTTATTTCTTAATCCAATCCGCGCGTAAATTGTAGAGCGGTTCAGCAAAACTAATTTTGCTAATCTCTCAATAGAATTGCTGGTTTAATGATTAGTACACGTTTATAGTAAACATTTATATATTAATTACTATATGCAATTCTATTTTAGCTCCTCAAGATCAACTACGTTAGGTCAAAGGTCACTAACTAATTCGCATTAGTCTGGGTTTGGAAATTGTAGACAAAAGCTTTGTGTTTTAGTTAAAATAAAATTACCAATTAATTGGCAATTAATTAAGTTTTACTCTACATAATAAAATGAGATTTGGTCGATTGCGAATATCATGAATCACGAAAGTCGGGTATGTGGATATTTTGAGCGGGTAATTTTTCTTTCGTTCTTATTTTCCCGTTATGTTGAGTACGCAAAGCAAATCACAAGAGAAAAGGCGAAGGACAAATAAAATGTAAATAAAACACGTCACGTCACGTCCTGTTTCCCTCAGTTCAATTCAAAGGAAAAGGAACTTATTTGCCTTTGCCTTTCTTTCTTTCTTCATTTCCCTCCCTCCTCTGTCTTGTCTTCCAGATAGATAGTAGAAATAGATATAAAAATTAGAGTAGTTCACTTGACCTGTGATGACCTGACCTGACCTCTGTCCTGCCTTCGGCCATTCTTAACTTCAACAGGCAACTTAATTGAACTCGGTAAGCTACGAACGAGTACACCAATTCATTATAAATTATTCATTATGACAATGCTTGCTTCAAATTTTGGTGAGTTAGAGTTAAAGTAAAGTGAGAATTAATTACTTGAACTTACAAAATAGATTAAATTAATTAGTTTAATCAGTAATCGATGAGTTTAAGTATTAAGTTGTATACTTATGTACTAAACTGACTGACTGAATGAAAAGTCTTATTGTATGCGAGATTAGAGTTTATACAACGTTCTTGTATAAATAATAAGAAAGTAAGGGATGGGCAAAGGTCAAAGTCAAAGTTTAGTTTAGTAGTGTTACATCAGAATGTAACATCCCAATGTTACGTTTCACTGGTGCAACACATTGTTACATCTGAATATATGTAATGTAATGCACTGACATTGTTTTCTGTTTCTGATTTAGTGAGTTCGGTTCAGAGGGTCATTCTTCAGTCACCGAAATTCGTTTAAAATGCTCAAAACCTGAACTTAAGACTGACATTCAACCTTCACGGCAACGGGATACGGGACCAGAAGGAATTTAAGGATAAAATAGAAGACCAGACTAGACCCCAGTCCAGTCAATTCAAGTAGGTCAAGTCCGTTTGTTTCTTGTCTACTTCCAATTATTAATTTCGTTGATTAATTAATGTAATAAGTTGTTTTTCCTTCTCCTGACTTTATAGGTGAAAAAGTCCAAGTTAAAGTGAAATGAGTCAATCAGGTGGTTCAAGCGGAACTAACGGGACTTCAACAGGAATACCGCAGCCATCCACATCTTCTTCATCCTACTCTTCTTATACTTCTTATTTTTGGAACCCAATAAGCAACAACAATAACAATAGCAACGACAAACAACAACAAATACTTGTCTCTGCGTCCATGGCCACGCCAGTTACTCCAGCTTACGTTGCTTCAGCTACCACCGTCTTCGTCTCTAAGAACAGCAACGTCAATACATCTGCGCCTGCGCCTGTGCAAAGCAATAATTCCACTACAACTAATCACACTCAACAGCAGCCAACTTCATGGTATTCTTCACTTTTACCAATCATGAATTTTAATCAACAACCGATACAGGCGACTGCGGCTCCGGCCATTGCCACCAATTCAACTCCGTTCTATTCCTTTCTGCCGTTCATTCCGAATTTTGTGTATGGAAATAATACTGCTACTGCTACTTCTGCTACCACAAGCTCAAGTTCAACCTTGACCTTGAAAAACAAACAGCCACAGCCTAACCCGAGTCCTCCAAAGTCAAAGCCAGCGGATCCAACTGCATCATCCAATTCAACTCCGTTCTATTCCTTTCTGCCGTTCATTCCGAATTTTGGATATGGAAATAATACTGCTACTGCTACTTCTACTGCCACAAGCTCAAGTTCAACCTTGACCTTGAAAAACAAACAGCCACAGCCTAACCCGAGTCCTCCAAAGTCAAAGCCAGCGGATCCAACTGCATCAATATTGACCCCAATATGCCCATGCCCACCAGGTTGGGAAGATGATGTCGACGAAGCATTCCAGGCTTGCACGTCTTACAAGAAAATCCCCGTGGGGGAATACTCTGAAGAATTTAATGTCCTTACTTCCTTCATTGGCTCTGCTGCTGCGGAATACATAGAAATTAGCCGAATTGAACGGATCGTGAACGAATCGTTATGGAGTCAATTCAAAAATACAAGGAAAGAACTCGTGAGTAAAAAATCAGATAATTGGGCTTTGCTTCACGAATTTGGGCTGACTGAGAAAGAAGTTCATAAAAGGGCACACGTGGCTATGAATTTTGATAAGGATGAAGGAATTCCAGAATATATGGATAATATGGCTTTACTTTTTCATTGTACGAGGGGAAACGTTGAAAGTGTTCTTGTTCAAGGATTGGATGAACGTCTAGGTTAGTATTTAAAAATTAAAAATAATGCGTGATTCGCTTATTATTAATTAATTTGTATATCATTTTATTATTACAGGAGCGGGCGGATTGGTTGGAAAAGGAATATATTTTTCAGATGACCCCTTAAAATCCTTATCTTATGATACCCATGGTGTCCTTATGATTTTTGCTGTACTTCTTGGGGACTGCATTTCCTTGGCTGACCTTCATTCCCGTGGTTCCCTTGTCCGTGAACCTGAGAAGACTCAATGTCAAATGAGAAATCATGGAGATCTTTTTTTTGACTCTGTAGTTTGGCGCCCAAATAATCAATCAGCTAGTGAGTATGTGATTTACAATCGTTCCCATTGTTGCCCAATATACGTCGTTTCCTATAAGAATAAGAAAGGTGGTGGATATGCTGTTCCTGTGGGTCTGACTGCCTCGGGGACAGTAGGTGATATTTATTCAGAAGCTAGGAAAAAATTTCCGCCTTTTGCTTGGGTTGGAGGAAAGGCTGGAGGTGGAGTCCAGAATATAAAGAAACCCCCTCGGGGGAAAGGAAAAGCCAAGACGAAGACTGCAGCTGAAGCATTGGCTGACATCGCTCCCGGAATTTCAGCTTCAACCCCAGAATCTTGGCCATTTTTTGCTAAGACAATTTTTGAATTAATGAACGAGGGCGTGACAATGGATGTGACAGACCCTACTGCGCATGCGGATTCAATCATAGACTTGGGAGATGATGATGATGCGGGCGAGGCTGATGCTGACCTTGTGATGAAGGTCAGCACTATTACTGACCTAGGGATCCCTGGGTACTTGGATTACAAGGATGTTGAGCCTCTTCTTCGTCGCTTTGGGTTAAATGTTGAAAATACGATTGATTACATTTTGCAAAATCCAATCGAAACACAAAGGGCATCTGGTCAGAATTCCCAAGTACAAAGTCAAGGTCCCGCGAGTCCGTTAGGAAATGGAGTAAATGGAATTCATCCTTCATTCGTATCAAAATACCGCAATGGGGGCAGTAATGCAAGTTGGCAACCAATCACAACCTTTTGTTGGACCGACTCTAACAACTACAGCTCCTAATTTAATGTCTTCTTTGACCGTGACCATACCGACGTCTACGTCTACGTCTACAACAAGCAAAAGAAAACAATCACCTCCCCCGCCTCAGCTTTCACCTGGAACTGCTGCTAAAATTCGAATGCAGAAACTTGACGATTCTATCACTAGAGTTATCCAAGGTCTAGGATCAAGCAGCTCAAGCTCAAGCAAATCTACTGTGACTTCAGCTACAGCTACTGCTACAGCTTCTACTTCCAAATCTAAACCTAAAGGGGTTGCTACCAAGGTCAAGGTCAATACTAACGCTAAGACTAAATTTGCCACTGCCACTACGGCTACTACTGCCACTGTTCAATACTAACGCTAAGACTAAATTTGCCACTGCCACTACTACGGCTACTACTGCCACTGCCCATGCCGTGACTTTGAGTGCTAATGGAAGTATGAAGAAGCTCAAATTCAAATTGGACCATAATGCTACTGGTGCTTCAGGAAATGATGGCGGTGCTAATGGAGACACAAATGCAAGTGCCACAACCGCAAATTCAAATGATTCGAACATGGTAAACTGGAATGGATGAGGATTGTAAAATCTGTTATGTTGATTATCCACCTGGGCCACAACATTGGAAGGTATGTTGTCATTTGTCATTTTTTTGAGTTTTAATGAAATTTTAACCTCAAGTCTATCTTTTTAACATATTTACCAATTTGTAGAATATTTGTGTTTGATTAGCTTTTTCATCTAGGCAATAATATTGCTCATTTTAATTGGTAATTGTTTTTAACAGACTCTGGGCTGCAGTCACAATCTTTGCCACCAATGCTACGGAAGCCTTGAGATATATTTGTATTTGATCTGCCTTTTTATCTTGGCAATATTGCTCATTTTAATTGGTAATTGTTTTTAACAGACTCTGGCCTGCAGTCATAATCTTTGCCACCAATGCTACGGAAGCCTTGAAACGAAGCGAAAGACAATGATTACAAAGAAAGAGCATACATTCGTCAAATGCCCATTTTGTCAAGCTTGCTCGGGTGGACTTGAGATTGGAGATTGTCCAGATGGCACAATGCTCGTAGCTAATCAAACATATGACTGTGAAGGCTATGAAGGACATGGAACAATTCGTATCTCATATAATGTGATTGGAAAGTATAAGTTGAACCGCATTGGTTACTTACCTAACAATGCTGAAGGGAAAAAAATGTTAGGATTGTTACGTACTGCTTGGGATCGTCGACTTTGCTTCACGATTGGACAAAGCATTACGACTGGAGCTCAAGATACCCTCGTGTGGAACATTCACCACAAGACAAATGTCAGAGGTGGGATTCAAGAGCATGGGTACCCAGATCCGACTTATATGGATCGCCTCAAGGATGAATTACGCCAGTATGGATTGGAATGATGGAATCTGAATGGAACATGACTGAGATTTAACCTTAATGACCTCAATACTTTGGCTGAAGTGCTTTTATAATAATATGAAACGATAGGATACTTTTAAAATACTAAATACGATTAAATACCAATATGTTCTTATGCGCTTGTGCTATTTTGGTTAG
>WJEZ01002629.1:0-12934 GCA_009869925.1 Thalassaphorura encarpata | reverse complement strand
GCCGATTTTTTAAACCGAGTGAAGAAAAGTAGGCCTGGCCTCATCCTCGTCTTCTTCGTTTTAACTTTAAACCCGTTAACGGACGAAATACTTGGGTCCCCAGTCAAGTTAAACGGTTAAAGACAAGTTAAACGGGAGAGCCAATCAGAATTCAGGAAAATGAAGCACTTTTAACCGATCCGTTAAAAGTCCGTTAAACTTAACTTTTTAACCGATTTTAACTGCTTAACGCTTTAACCGATGGTCAACTTGAATACCCCCAGTATTACTTATTCTCCGTATCATTATTATACGAACGCTATTCGAAGTAGAAGAAATATAGGCAGATAGTGATAAATTTAGCTATGTTCTTCAAGGTTCAAGATTTCACTATTATGAATAAGCCGACAATAAAATAAAACTGTTCAGAGATTAAATGAATTACAAATTAGCAGTAGTTCACACGTTTTGCTGAGATTAAATCATCAGAAACTATTAAAAGGTCATAAAAAAGATTTATTTCAGAAATTATAACATTTAAATTTTAGAATTTTCAAAAGTTAAGAAGATTTAACCTAATATGCCACTACTAGTACTTGTATCATATTCAAGATTTTATTGTTTCCATTTTTGGTACGCTCCACCATTACAAACTTTTGTGTACACATGTTCTTTTGAATTACTGTCTAGACACTTTCCTGTACCCTGATTGACAAAAGTTTTACCAACATGATTCCATCTTTGATAGCTTATTTTATCTTTACATGTTTTTAAGAAAACTTTTAAATCTCCTTCTCCTGTACTCTCCAGACATTTGAGTGCTGCTACGTTGACAATTGTTCCATCTTGACGAATATCCCATTCTTGAGAATCCTTATCAGCACAAGGGTTTGTAAATACAAATCCGGCTTCATTGCTTTTCAGACAAAGTTTGGTTCCTTCGTTCTGAAGATTGGCAGAAACAAGAGCAAAGTATGAGATGGCAATAAGAAAGAAACAAGCATTCGTAATACTTCCTTCCATATTTTAAGTATCCTATACAAAATTAGACCAAACGGTGTAAAAAGTAATAAATTAATAAGTTTTTGTTTTCTTTTCTTACAGTGAGCAGTTCCCCGCTTCCTTGTTTTGCTCTGAATGTAATTTTAACTCCACTTGGTCTTTCAGCTTTTATACTGGCAAACGTCATTCAAAGCATTTCACGGAATTCTGTAATTTGCTATAATTACGATTCTTCGAATTTATCTGCAGTTAAAAATTTAAGTTCATTACTACTCACCGAATCTCATTCATTGTACGTACACGGCAGACTTTCACCGAAAAACAGGTATATCTTCCTTGCATAGAACATGCAATGCTTAAATTACTGTTAAGTGATTTACCCCCTATACGTGTACACTCATTAGTGAAGATTGAGTTATCTTAACAAAATGTCCAGTGCAATCGTAGCGATAAGGGAAACTACTTCTAAGTGCGGTTCTTAGAAGTAAAAGAACGTATGTTTTTAATATAATTAGGGTTTACCTTTCTACTGAACTGGAATTGAATTCAATTCAAGCGTAAGACTCGTATTTAGTTTTACCGAAGGTTCATCCCGTAATCCCAATATAAATCAAAGTTCGAAATCATTTGGAAAAAGGACACAATATGAAGAAAAACAAATAATTTGCGTTACCACGCAGAACCAGCAAGCTATTAAAATAATATTATTAAATAGTAATTAAATAACAGTCTAATTACCTGAATTTAGGATAATATTTGTCTTCGTTTTTCTCAGGAACTACTCAACGCACAGAAAAAATACTTATATCTTTAGATTCAGTGGTTCAAGTAGGGGTACCTAAGTAGGATTTTGAAGCGCAATTCGGACCGCACGGCGCGCTATGATTTTAGGCGCAAAACGGTTTTTTCCATTAGATAGCATGGGAATGAAATGAGGCAGGGAAAGTTGTTGTTGTTGACTTGGTCAAAATGCCCCAACAACGGGCGTTACAAGACATGGGTTGATTAAGGCGGGACAATCAGGCTGAGTGAAAATGGAAGGAAAACCAAGTCTGACCATCTCACCTTCCTTCTTCTCCTCTCTCATTACGATTTAAACATTTGACCGTGTCAGTTCTGCCGTGAATTGTTTTCAATCGTGATTTGCAACCACCGCAAAGAAAATTCAGCCCTCGCAAGCGCGAAGCGCAATCACGCGGCAGACAGGGGTTTGGGGGGTTTACCCCCCAACTGGGGAAAACCAAGCCGAAGGCTTGGTTGAGGCTAGTTAAATAGTAATAACCAACAAACTTTTCAGAGGGNCGGCAGACAGGGGTTTGGGGGGTTTACCCCCCAACTGGGGAAAACCAAGCCGAAGGCTTGGTTGAGGCTAGTTAAATAGTAATAACCAACAAACTTTTCAGAGGGGCAAAACGTTTTTAATTTCCTTGTTTTTCAGTAGCGTTGCGATATTTTTAAAATTATTAATTTTTGTACTCAATAGTTGCCAAGTTCATGAAAACCAACGCGCCAAACTCATTAACTATGCATATTGTTTTACAGTATCAAATGTTATGACATTGAAATTTAACCACACAATAAAATCACATTTCCGGAATTTGGCTATTAATCCAACATTAATTTGTGTCTGCAGTTAAAGTCCATGCAATAGGTTCCATTCAAGTATGAACAGAAATTATAAAAAATGGTACGTTACAACAGGAACAGCTTAACAGTTGGTAGCTTTAATTCTCAGTTAACTTACTTTTTCTATTTACAACTGTAAAATTTGTGTATAGTAGTGTAACAATGATTGATTTTTAATATACATTTACTTGTATATTGTAATTTAATTATTTATTATTACTATTGTTTTGTATTACTCAGAGGGAATTATATCAGGAAACTCTTCTACTTGATAATCATAAATTTCATTTTCAATTATTTTTCCTACCCATGTTCTATTCTGTCTTATTAAATAAATATAATAATGAATACCTTCTCTATCCAAGTTTAACTTTTTCAAAAACGAAATTAAAGCGTCTGAATATGAATTTTTATATGTAGCCTTCATTTTAATTCTAATTTCTCCAAGAATGTTTTCCATTTCTGGTAGAATTGCTCTTTCTAAAACTGCATATTGTTCTGGTTTTAACATGATATTATAAACTGATGCATGAAATATGTCAAAAATGTGTTCCTGCATGAAACTGTCCAATTCACATCGGTCAATGCCAAAAAAAGTCATGTTTTTAAATATAAGGTTTGAAATATTGAAGCGATTAGTCAAACCCACGCTAAACAATTCAAGTTCATTCAAGGTTGATGTGTTTAAGAAATTTACATCCATTGTGTACTTGTTGAGTAAACTTGGAATAAAGTCTCTGTAACTAAATTTTGGAGTAAATCCCATACTAAAGGCAACAACCTTAAGGCTAGGTGAATGCGCAAGAATATCATCTAATTTTCCATTACCAATGTTCACATTGTGTAATGATACCGTGGTTAGGTTACCAGGTATAAAATCTACATTTACGATGCAATATCGGAGAAACAATGATTTGATCACAAATGTATAGTATTTACCCCTATCTTGAATTTTGCAAGATGAGTAAGGATCATCATATTTATACAATTGACATAAGGTCAAATTGCTATTGCTATAATGTTTGTGCTTCTCAAGAATATCATTAGAATTTACTAAAGATATTGAAAGGCGTCCTACTTCGTATTTTAAAAGGAATATTTCTACATCCCCTATTATAATTTCCATGGTTACGCCTAGTAATAAAATTTCGTCAGAAGTCCAATATTTTGACAAAGTGTAAAATGGCACTAGAGACTCCAAGGTTGAACTTTGATCAAAATAAAAATCATAGCTTTGACCACGCAACTCTAATCTATATAATTCAAGGCTTGGTAACCAAACTTTATCTTCTACCTCAAAATTTCCAATAAGCTCTACCTTTGACATGAAGAGGAATTGCAATTTCCAAGTTTGCCTCAAAAATGATAGAAATGCAACAGTCGACACGTTAGTCCGATCAAAGTCAATATGAATATAATTGCTTATACTACTATATGTTTCATCTAAAAGTTCATCAAACACGGATTGTTTCTCGTCTGACCCACCCACCCTGTATCCTACACCTGGATACTCATGCAAATACTTTTCATTGGTTGTAAGGCGTCTACCATAAGCGGAATCTAAATAAGAGGTAAATAATTTGTCTTCATCTACAATATTTGCCTCAAACAAGGTATGATCATCATTACTTAGCTTTTCCACGAGGACCCAATTACCATTATTAGAAAAATTTCGTTCAAATACAAAGCCCAAATAAATCTTATACAAAGTGGTCTTACTTGGGTGGTTTTTTGTATAATTGTCAATTTTATAATAAATTTCAATATCATCGTTCAATTTAAGAAATAGGAAAAGTGGGTCCAAGAGTCCATACAAACTAATCCGTTTTGCATTAGTTTTCAATGCATTTTTAAGTAATAAAGCTCTGCTGTCTAAAGGAATATCCGCTAAATAAATTTCGCTTATATTTTTAAATATTATATGAAAATTTTCCAGTCCTTCGCTGTTAAGTATACACGCGTGAAGTCCGAGGAATTTTAAATTCGATTTTGTCCCTTTCTTTAGATTTATATTTGCCGGTACGTTTATATACAATTTTTCCAATTGGTTTGCTTGAGCTAGAAGATTTGAGAGTTGAATTTCGTTCTTTTCTTTATCTATAAATATCCCTGAGCTCTCAGATGGAAACATTTCGTAGATAAAGGATTGAATACGAGGACATCGCTTAAAAAGTTTAACAAGTACTTCTCCCTGACTTTCTTGTCGACTGTCTCCTTGAAGCAATACATGCAAAATTTTGAGATAAATTAAATTTTTTGGTATCAATGTGTATTCAATACTCTCAATGTTTTTTTCTTCATTTGCTAGTGTTAATTTTTTCAAACTAAATTTAGGATCAACATTTGACAGAATTTTAGAAGTTGATGGTAACATGGACACTAATTCTCCATTTTCATGATCAACCTTTAAAATTTTCCAATGAACTAAATTGAGTTCAATATTTATACCAAGATGTGTCACTTGAGAAATATCCCAGGATTCTGAATTTCTTACAAATATTGAGTTATATGCCAAGTCATCCAATGAAGTTGATGATGTAGTAAAATTTCGTATAGCTTCTAAATTAGCCCCTGGTAACATCCTATCTACTCGAAGATTCTTAAGAAATGGGAGTCTGACTTTCCTCATGAATTCAGAATAAAATTCTACAGAATCTAAATTTATTGTCTCAATATCCCCGGCTATTCTTTCAAGAAATCCATCAAGAAGTACTTTAGGATCTATATCTTCATACTTCAAATGTAGAGATGATATTCTCTCATTCTTGTACAGAATTGTATTGAACCGTTTGTATTTTTCTTCTGATCCTTGCTCAAAGAAATGATCAGATTTTTGAGCTGCTAGTATCCTCCTTTCTCCCGTAACATCTTCAACTTTTTGTAGTATCCAATGAATAAAACTAAATACCTTTGTGAATACAACGTGGTGAGTACAACCCTTGGATTCAAGGCTTCCTCGGTTCCGACTACTCCAACTTACAATTCCCTACAACAAATACAAAGGAGGACATGAATGATTTTTCAATTTTTTTTCAGTTCTTTGAAATTTAGCAACTTACGTGCAGATAAGATGCTGTTCTAAATTCATTAGGAATAATTAACCCCCCACCGCTATCTCCTCTGCATACATTTTCACCTGCAATAAGACAAATTTATTAGTTTGGGTCTTGATTAGCTAAAAACACCGTTTTACCGTTTTTTCCTCTTCCAGTGCATATTTGTGAAATTGATATTTTGTTTCCTAATTCAACATAGCACTCCCTATCATTTGCTATAGGGATTGATGCTTGGCGTAATTCAGCCGAACTTGTACCATTTTCTGTATTTCCAAAGCCAACGACCTAGTATAGAATTAGATTAAGATTTACACATAAGGTAGGCTTGTTTTTTAAGATTGTGTACTTTTCCATAGTTTCCAGGTTCCAAAGCACGCTTATCCATGCTGATTCCATCAGGCAAGCATACTGGTAAAATTGCTCGACTGAATTGAACATCTTTATCCAGTTGAATAAGAGCAATGTCTCCTTGGAACGTTTCGTCAAAAGTTGGATGAATGTAGATAGCTTTAACCTAAAAGTGAAATATTACACTATTCATTCAATATCCAAGGTACTAGTTTAAAAATGAGCGAAAATTTCTTACGTGGAATGTAAATGACCCATCGCCCGGGTTATTTAAAAATGTTGAGCTCATTGATCCTAACCGAACCATTATATCTTCCGTTGGCAGAATAGAGAAATCAGTATCGATCACGCAATGAGCTGCTGTGATGACAAGGGATTCTGTTATGAGAGATCCACCACATATATAATGAAATTCTCTGAGGCTGTGATGAGTCCTGAATATTGTAGCGTGCCAAGGCCAAGTCTGAGGGGAAGTAATATTTCCATGTATAATGTACGGTACTTTTATTTCTCCACCGAGTCCACATTCTAAATTTAATCATTATAGGGCAAAACATTATTTAAGTGTATGAATCACATAATTCTTGTAAAATAAATGACTCACCAGGGGTGCATCCGAATTTCTCAAATTCATCCAATCTACTCCAAGTTCCATTCTTTTCGCATGTCATCACAAGATTGGTTGAATTTAATACTTTTGGTGAATAATACTCTTGGCAATTGATCAAACCTTTAGTGCCTACCAACTGAGGTTCTGAACAATTGCTTCTCATATTTACGTCCATTGGATTTGCTCTGTGCTCACAAGTTATTCGTATCCCCTTAAAATAACGAAAATTATCTAATTCATTCGTTTTTAAATCAACGTACATAACATACCAATTGATCAGTTTTTAAAGGAGGACACAAATTTTGTGTTAATAATTGGGTTTCATCCCGGCCAATTTCAGTATCTGGTAATGTAGGTGACGGTAGTGTGTGAAAATAGCTGAATTTGAATTAAACTTTTTACCATAAAAATATATGTTGCCTGTGTTGAAATCGAAGGACGATTCGCGAATACATCTAAAGTCTGCGATTTTGATATTAGTATCGCCTTCGCCTCTCCATGTTTCGTCGTAGTCACATAGGAACGTACTAGAATTTCCATGCTTTTCCAATGGACTAAATCCAGTACCGCATTTTATATTGAGTCTAGTTCCAATCCGTTGTACTCCTTTGCATTCCTTCCAAATTTTTCGCATCCAAGAACTCTTGCAAGTTATTTCTATTCCCTTCAAAATTTTGAAATAAATTATAATATTATAAAAATACGAAATATGTTTTTTTTTGTCTGTATCTCACATTTGATCCTAACTGAGGCGAATTGCAATCTGAATTGGCCGTTCGTATACACACCAGTATGGTGAAGCATAAAACAAATTCTGAACGGTTCATACTGCAATGTTTAATAGTTGAGAAATTCATTAATCACTTTTGTTTACTTCACTTGTAGATTACACGGTAAGTGAAACTGACAAAAAGTTTCAAATGTTAGAATGAAGAGTTCTTTACTACATGAAACTCGTGGCATACAAGAAACGACTTTATTAGAACTGGTTTGACAATCATGGTGTAGTTTTCCATTAATTTGAACGACAATAGTATTAAATCACCAAACAAAAAAGTCATCAAATTAAAACTCAAGGTCTACAAGTTTGGTGTAACGTACAGAAAACCTGTTATAGCATTGATGCTAGCGTTTATAGGTAAATTTTTTCATAACATAGGCAATAATACAAATAGTACTTATTATCTACAAAGTAATCAAGCAAAATCAAATCTACTTATAAATGGTAGCATAAAATAAATGAAAATGTGTAACTAAGACGTTTTTTATACCTTTCCTCCGAAATGTTAGCATGATTTTAGAATTTTACAAAACCACAATAGAAGTCCTATTTGCTAAAAGCCATAACCATGAATGGAGTTGGAAAATATTGAAAATATTGCAGCAGGAGTAGTCAATTATAACGCTTGCAGATGCACACGAAGTGTTCATAACGTTCGTGAAATTTCCGACTCCGATAGGCTAAAGAGAGGACGGGATAACTCTTTTATATTTCCCATTTGTATTCGTATTCCCTTACAAAGCTTTTTTTCGATATTCTATCTGATCATTTATAATTGCAATCATACATTAGTTGATAACTTAATTGCGGTTATTCAGGGTGAGACAAAAGTAACCGGTTTTTATACATAACTTTTGTTAGGACCTGACTTGAAAAAACCGAGATTGCCGTTTTTCTCTCATGATTTTTCTGCAAATTTTGATGTACTGTTTGATGTCCAGATAGAAATTTTATGAATTTTTATTTCCCCAGTACTCCACCTTCTACGATATTAAACTATAAGGAAACATGTTTTTTGGAAAGTTGTTTTTTCGACATTCCTTTTCCCACGGCGCAAGCACCCCGCTCCACCCATAGTTCAGAAGTCATCATAAAAACTCTAAATCGTATGCTGATTCGAATGGCAATTTCAGATTTTTATAATTCTGGTTAAAAAAAAAGTTATTACAAATAACCGGTTACTTTTGACTCACCCTGTATACCTGAAGGTTTGAACTGAAATTGATAGACTCTTTGATTTAGCTTGGAATTTTTTAAATCATGGTATCTTTGCATACGTACAATTGAAACAGAGAAGTGGTTGTCATATATTCAAAATGTTTTTTTGTTCAAGCTAATCTACCGATCTAATATCTTTGCTGCCAATAAAGGAGCTGGGAGTTAGTAACTTTGAAACGCGACGAGGACAAATCAAGTCCGTTAAAAACAAAATTAAAGTAATACTTACGCAAACAATCAAAATTACGTTGAATTAGTTATTCAAGCGAGAGTTCGCGAAACTTGCTTACACACGAGGCAAATACGTGTTAATTATATGTTGACAAATGATATTTTTAACCTCTTTACTTGCCCATCAACCAGCCCTCCATTTCAGGCATATGTAAACACAGACATTCCACAAATATAAATCCTAGAGGATGCTTTTGTGAATACATTATTTGATCATTATAATAATTACAAGCACAATTACTATAGCCACATAAACACAATTATTGGACTTATACGCCCCGCCTAATATCATTTAACCTTGAGCATAATCCTTGAAGAAATGAAACGCCATTGTGGAGTCAATGTCCAGTTTGTGTAGTCGTTTGGGCTTTTAGACAACCAGAGCTTGGGAAAGATGCTCCAAAAATATATCCAGAATTGGTTTCGTCAAAAGGAAAATCCTTTACAAAATTTGTCTCGATTAATAAATTCTGCTGCATTGCTAAGATTAGTTCCTTTTCAATGCAAAAAAGGAAAAGAATTTGAATTAGTATTGACGGATTCAATATTCAAAAAATTGCTTTTTAAAATAGTTTCTTGGTCATTAATTTCCTTTTCCATTTTTTTGTGGGTTGACTTTATATATTACCATGAAATTTATTTTGAAAATGCAGCTTACCTTGAAGCTATTCTTCAATTCTTTTGGTGTCTTGGCTACTGCGTAGTCAGTTGTTACACCATACATTTTTTATTTTATACAAGGACCATCATTGCACTTGTCAATCAAACTATGATTATTCATCGACAAGGTAATAATTTGTTACTACACATTGAATTAGTTGGGAAAATGATATATTGATAGATTGAAATTGAATAGTGATTTTAAAAATGAGATTTTCAGAACACGTGATTTTTTTTTCAAGGCTCTTTGCACGAAAAAGTTGTAATTGCTAGGAAATGGCGAATAACGGATGGGCTTGCATTTCTACTGAATACCGCAGCATTGATTGGCGGACTTTTCCATGCGGGAATATTTTGGGTTTTCCCGACACAGCGCAGATTCATGTTTGCATTTTTACCACTGGAATGTCAGAAAAATGTTGGATTCAAAATATTTTTTTTCTTCTTTGAATTTTGGTGGCATGGCCAATGTTGGCTCACATTTGGAATTGAATCCCTCTTTAATTTTTTGTATATTCAAACCTCAGGAACAAATTTGGCATACTTGCTGGAACATTTGAGTGAAAACGAAAATGGAGTAAACGATTACGAGCTCATTCAAGAAAATCTCAAAAAATATCACCAACTCAATATCCTGAATTCCATGTATCACAAAGGTTTTGGAGTTTCTTTCCTTCCTCTGTTCAAATTAACGTTGAGCATTGTCCTCATTTTTGCTCTAACCCTAGGGTTATGTCAAGTTGGTAAAATTGACAATTTTGTTGTGGCATTTATGATCACAGTATCTATATCTGTAGGGATTGTTTTGGGGTTAATAATTGCAATTGCAGGGAAAATCCACAGAAGATCGGTATTGATCACAGAAAAATTCAAAAATATTTCTACCGATAATGGAGTACGGAAAAGAGCCATGGCTTGTCAACCATTTGGTATCTGCATTGGCTCATTTTATAAAATTACAAAATTAACTCCAATTGAATATTTTTCAACAATATTTTCAGCTGTCGTTAATATTTTGGTCGGAATTGGGGATTTGAACAAGTAATAGAAAGTAGAGTGTGAGCAAAATTTAAGCGTGCGGTACTTTCAAAATTGTGTCAGATTTAAGTAATCTAGTTTATTTGTCGATAAAAAGTTCATTATTTTAAGTATTTTTAATAAATGTTATCAGTTAAGCTAATTAGTTTGTCTCGGTTAGATTTAACCTATTTCCTGAATTAATATCTGCACATGTAGTAAGGCCAATTAAAAACCGAACCCAACCTAAACTTCAATTATCAAATGTCAATATAATATTTTTAAATAACTAGTGTAAATAAAGCAAATCATTATTCAATTAATGCAACTGGTAACACTGTGCAATCAATGGGTAAGCCTTTGCATTTGATAAAATCAAATTTTGCCTCAACCAAAACTTTAATTATATGATGAAACGAAGGATATAGATTTATAACAAATTTTAAGAATTAGCGCCAATTTATTATTTATATTGGAATCATGTTGCTTGCTTGTTGGAACTGAGGATATATTGTCTTTTTATGAGCGTTTTGTATACAAACCCTTTCCGAGAGAGCTGCGTTCCTTACCTTAACGACATTGCATACGATTCTAAAGACTGGCCATAATAACGATCTAAAAGAGCTGTTTGTAAGTCCAAATGGGAAGAATCGTCAATCGTCCCGGTTAAATAATTTATTGAGTCATCTGTATAGTTCATTTTTAAAAACATGCTTCAGACATCGGGCCATCGTCTTGTTTATAACTCCACAATTGAAATATCTAAAAACTTATCCGCCGTTTAGAGTACGGTTGAAGGCTTGGCTTCAACTAATGACTAATAATAGGCTGGAAAAATATGTTTTATTTTGAGATTTGCTTGGTTATGAGCGATCTATACACGCAAATGCTAGCAGAGCTATTGCAGTCGTGAAGTCATGTTTGCACGCGGTCTACATGTCCTAATTCCTCACCAAATAAAAAACCCCTCGGATTTGAGCGTTTCACAGGGCTTACAATGTATGCGAGTATGCGTGGGTGACCCACTGCACCTTAGGAATCTAGCTGCTCCTAACTGCTTCAAGTGGAAGCAAAAATAAACTGAATACATGCGATCATGTTATTTTGGAAGCAAAATAACAATGGCGTTCTACAGTCAACAGTTACAAGACTACAGGCCCAATAAGATTTTACTTTTTGGAAATTGTGTCTTCAAAATTATCAGAGAAAAAGAAAAGGTCTCAAAATTGTGTTTCCGCTTCGGGATATACCCGTCCATATAATAATACTATCAAAGTGGCAGTTACCCAACTAATTTATTGGAAGCAAATGCTTCCAACCAATATATTGAGAATGGATAATTTCCAAATAATAATTACCAAGCATGCTCTTCCAATTACCATATTAAACAAACGGTACGCTTCACGACCTCAGATTGTCTGCTAGTTGTTGTCCAATTCTAGAAAATTACGACTCCTTAGCCTCCTCTGTTCAAACTTAACAACTGCGTAAAAAGGATGAACCAAGATTAGTTCCTTAGCTTCACACATTTTCATTACATTGGTATTTACTCGGCATTTATTCAACATCTTGGAAGCAGTCGAGAAATACATGAAACAGATACATGAAGTGACTAGTCTTAAGATTTTTGATCCCATCTAAACATGGTGCTTAGTAAATGGTTGTTGTAACTTACATTTATGCGTATACTTTTGAATTGTTGTTATAACACGTTTAAAATGTACACGCAAAATTTGACTCAATTCGCTACGCTCGATTTTAGATACAAAAAATTACCAGGAGTAGCCAGTTTTGAGTTGCGATGTTTCATCACGTGTGAGCATAGTGTTAAGTGTCCTGTCCGATCCGGTTGAACAGGACGGATGTTAGGAAGAGTTGGATGGCCTTAGTCTGCCAACTCGGTCGCGTCGCTGGATGACAGATCCAGATTCGTTGGGAAGAGTATGGGTTGAATAATTTAGGTCAGTCAACTCTGGTCATGTTCAAGACGAGAACCGGTAAGATGGAGAATTATGAAGGGCATATCGTATTTGTCAAAATGTAGTGAAGCAGGATGAGCTGGGAATATCTGGTACGTAGGGCCGAAAACTGGCTCAGGCTATTTAAACCATGACCGAGGCCAAGACCGGGTTTGTTCTTTCGTACGTTCATTCTAAGTCGGATTTAGCTTTGCGAAACCAGTAGCTAAGAACAGAACTTTAGCCTAGTTTCAAGTTCACTGTGCAAGCAAAAGACTAAGAATCTGTTGAAAAAATTGGGGAGAAATAAAAAACTTTAATCAAACTTTCCGACGAGTTGTGAGTAAATTTTTTTCTGTATTTTTTTGCTTGTCGCGTTGCATTGTTAGAATTCCACTGGTGTTTCCGTCCTTCTTGTCAAAGTGAAGTGAAAAATCAGCTAAATTTA
>WJEZ01002628.1:0-12937 GCA_009869925.1 Thalassaphorura encarpata | reverse complement strand
TCGCCAAGGCTCCTCTGTGTTTAATAATGTTTACTCCTTGGGCGGGCTCGACTGTTGATCAACAGCCAATTATGCCAAAGTGTAGAATTTGTCCAAATTAGTTTTTTCAGCCTTTTTTTTTGCAAAAAGTTTTGAAATGTTTTCTTTGCATTATGCCACGAGATGAAAAATGTTTCGTGTGAAAATTTTGGATTCTAGAACCCAGAGACGATTTAAGTCTAATATCTTAATCACGTCTCGAAAATATTCACATAATGCATGTGACACTTTAAAAGATTCTTCCATCATAAATTGAACATTTTTTATATTTTGTTCAGAACAATGACGAGAGTGGAGTTAGCGACCTGTACTCTGAACAAGGGGAAAGACATGGTTCCTTTACATCCGCTTCCGCCTCAATTGGCTCTTACTCAAGTGGCGGTGGTGGACGTGACTTGAAGGCTGAGCATTACAATCAAATTGAGGTAAAAAGGTTCAACCCTTTATATGCAAAGGAATTTTGAACGTGAGTAGACTCGGTTCAATTTCATTCAATTAATTCACTTTCCCCGTGTCAATGGAAATAGACCGACGACCTCTTTTCCGGCACGCGTGGCAACATTCTGTCAGCGTGTCTTTGTATAATGGTTAATAACAAATCCCATATCTCTGGACTTGAGTTTTTGTATGGAATCCTCTATAAATATCCTTTTGATTGGATTTGCTTCAGATACTAGGATCTTGTGTGAATCTTGTGTTTTTTTCTGTGTGTAGGCGAGGAGAGCCAGTAGTTCAACAATGAGAAAAGAGTCAACACCACTAATTGACTTGAAATCAATAGACTTTTGGAGTGGTGGGAGCAGGGATCCCACTCTGGTGCAACCAAAATTACTTCTCAGTCCTGGGCGTAGAGATACGATTGGGTCACAGGTAAGGAGAATTTGAAAGGTCAAATTATTTGTACTAATTGCACAAACCTATCCAGGGCTCTGCTGATCAAATCCGACCAGACTTGTACGATGAACCTGGGACGGAAGGAGCTTCTGGAGAAGAAGTCGTCGGCGTCACTGTGTTTGAATCTTTAGGCTCTGTTCATTTTTACCTGAGCTACGATGTAGCTGCAAAATCTCTGATGGTCCGAATTATTGAAGCTCGTGATCTACCTCGACCTATTGCCCTAGACTCGGCCAAACAGGACCAAGCTCATTCCAATCCTTATGTTAAGGTAAGGCCAGGAGTTCATTGGCCTTGTGAACTTTGACCTTTTGAATTTCTTTTGTACAGGTTTGCCTCCTCCCAAACCAGAAAGACTCGAGACAATCCTCCCTGAGAAAGAAAACACAGAATCCACGGTTTGATGAAAACTTTTCATTTGAACTCCCATTCCGAGAACTTCAGCGGAGAACACTGCAGGTGAATAGGATTTTCCTTTCTCCTAAGCCTCAAGTTTTTGAAACACCAAAAGTGAAAAGAGTTTCCTCAAGCGAACAATGGGCACAATTCTTGTATAAGCAGAGCGGAATAATTTCCATTGTATTTTCTAGGACAGATTCAAAAGATTCGAATCCGACATAAGTAGTCCTTGCGTTGTCAAACCCAGGAGATCCTTGAACATGTGTCCCTCATAAAATATACATGAATTCATTCACACTTTACTTTCGCTAGGCTCATTATTGCCAAGACAAGAATGTCTCAAAATTCAAAGGACTTCTTACCACACCAGACAGACTCAGAAAGAAAGTCAAACTTAATTCAATCTTCTCTTTTAATAACCAGTAATGAATTTTCCTTTGAGATTCCTTTGGAATAAGTTTTCAAGTACTTCCATTAGCTTCCACTTTAAGACGTAATTTAATTTTTGATAGGGAACAAATTTTTAACTTGGCTAATATTGAAGGAAAGAAAATGTGGATGAAATTTCTGGACATAGAATGAGAACTTAATTTTGGGTAGAGTAGATTAAAATGTTAAGAAAGGACAAAGAGTGATTCGAGTCGTTATTGTGTACAGCTCCTTGTTAAAGACTTTGACAAATACTCACGCCATCGAGTCATTGGACAAGTGCTTCTTCCATGTGCTGACGTCAATGTCGTCAAAGGAATTCATTTGTGGAAACCCCTTGAACCAGTTCATACGGTAAGGGAAATTTTGAGGTTTTATAGAAATTATAAGGTCCAGGCACAGAAACTTTCTTATTAAAATATTATAACGAAGGATTTTAAGGAATTATAAGGACTTGCCTAGAATGTACGGAATTATTGAGAGTTTATTGCGTTATTGCCGTATCGGTTCCAAACAACCAGGACCAGACCCGTACAAAATTGTTGCTTTGTTATTTGTGGAAAAATTGAGATGTGTTATTTGATCTCCAACCTCCACGTGGGGCTTCAAATGGGCTATAATCCTTGATATTAACACAATGACAGTGACAAACAGGACCCATTCATTCAATATCAAACAAAAAGGTGAAAATATCAACTTGTTTCTTCTCAGGGTCTAAAAGGTCTCCAAGTGACACGAGGCTTTCAGATACACAATCGTCTTTCACACTAAGAACTAAAAATAGACACACACGTCCAAAATATTTCCCATTAGATCCAGATGTCTGGTGTTTTTATCTTTTGTCGGAAATAAAAAAGACCCGGAAGTAGGGCGGTAAGCTAGTATGAGGCTTAAGCCCTAGTCGTGCCTTGCTTTTAATTTCGACATGAAACGAACCACCAAGCCAAGTGAAATTGGCGTTATGAGGTAGAACAGGAGATTTCTTCATGAGGAGGTCCTCCTTGATTGCATTCACTAGAAATCTGTGGGATTTTGCTTCTTTCCTCATCGCCCACGTCTTGTTTGACTTTCTCCGTGATGGAAATTGAAAGAAAATTTTCTATCTATAGTTTAAGTCAAATCCTTCGGTTTCCCTTTGAAAAATAGTATGTCATTTTTCTAAGGCACTTCCCATGAACTATTGATATGGTTAAATAGTTTGTACACGATTAAATACGCGATTAGACTTTCCAACTAAATTCCCTGAGGAGTAATCATCATCTGCTCTCTATTTAATTAAAACCTTCAAAAGCGATTTAGAGAATCCTGACCTTGGCTAAGCTATCCTTGTCTAGGCTCAGGTAGTAACATTTTCACTTTGTGCACTTTACGAGAAGAGTCTAATGAAAATTTCATCCTCATTTGAAGGATTTAATAAGTTTAGCTGAATAGATCCTCCTCATTTGGTTGTAACCCAACTTGAATTTCTGAATTCTTTGACCATTTTGAGTCGTTTTCTGCCTATTTTTTATGTAATGACGGAATTTCAGTTCTTAAATTATCCAAATTCAACCATGTTGACCCATCAAGAAATCAGTTTTAGATCAAGATTGTAGAAATAGCTCGCTGTCATTGGATGTTACTCAAATTCTATTAATAATTCAGGGAGAATTTTATTACAATGTAATCTCAGGAGTTTGCAATACATGCATGAAATTCCTCAAGGGGATAGAAAGGCAAGTTATCATACTTTCCAGGCTGTTCGTTCCATCCAAATACGGCATGAGTTTCTCCATTAGGACAAGAAAGTCGTCGTAGTCGTAAGATAAACGATGTTCACGACGTACCTGCCCTCACCTGAGCGTTGTTCAATCAGCCATGCATTATGCAACCACCAGGCACTAGTGAGTTCATGGATTTTCAATAAATCAAGTCGAGGTTAAATTTTTGGGAAGGAAAATCATATGCCATGGCCATAAGTTCAGTTTGATTTGAGCTAAGGAATCATTTTCAATTTGACTGAAAAGTCTTCGCAAATACCCGAATGCATTTGTGGCCATATGAAAAAAGCTTTGCCTTTCATTCATGTACATGAGATAGATGCGAATTTTCGCAAGCGGCAAGGTAAATAATATTTTGGAAGAAGGTAGAGGAAGTTCTTTGCATATTCAAGGCTTGTTCATCATCCAAGATGGGAAAGTGCCTGGAGTAGACTCAAGTCCCTAGAGACTTGAAAAATGGGAAAAAGGAAGGCCTCGCATACTAAATTCTCCGCTCCTACAACTTGAGAGTAATTACAACAAATTAATGGGCCACAGCGAAGAAAGTCATCCAAGCTTCAGATGGACTGGGTTGCATGTGCAGTATTTCTTAATTTGCCTCGTAGTCATAATTATAATCTTAAAATCCTTAGTTAATGTCTTTATATGGATGGCTAACTTTCACTCATTGTCTACAAAATTTCTCTAATGTTATTATAGCTTAAATTTTTGAGAAGTGGGCTTTATTCATGGATGAACGAGTCTGGATATTTTGTACAGTGATCTGGGTCCAGACTTCCACGTAGTACTAGGCGAGATAGGAAAGTGCGGGTTTGTGGTTCGCCTTTTGTTTGCAAATGAATTTTCTGAGTGAACACGGACACGGAGCAAGTCTCGCTTAGTTACTCTTCGTTCTTTGGAGTTTCTTTAGGAATGGGAAATGGCACTTACCTTAAGTTTCCGCCATTTGCGTGGCGAGACTTATGAATCAATTTTTATCAACATGCAAAGCAAGACGCGTGGGTGAGACAGAAAAAAATAAATGCAATCAAAAAAACTGAAGTGTGCCACCAGGAAGGTCAAACGTTGGTCTGAGTCTGCACTAACCGTTGGAATCAGATTGTGACTCTCTGAGCTCCTAGAGCTTGGACTCATGCATTATTAGATTTTACAGTCATTGCATTTTATCTTCTCAACCCAAGGGACTCATTGCCTTTTATTGCACATGGTAGGTAGTAGTTTTGAAAACGGGACTGCCTTGCCAAGATATAATCTAGGATTATAGAACGTGCCTTGTGTTTGGGTGTTGGTCTTAGATTACAATATCAAGTTGTCTTCTGAGATTTAATAAGGCTTATTCTAATCAAGGAGTATTATTTTCATGATAACGAAACAGCTACTAATAACGTAAGCTTTCTTCCTCCTTGATTTAATTCATACGTGGGAGGTAGGATCAATTAAGTAATGAAGGAATTAATTTTTTAATTTTTTCCCATCATTTTTAGGTTTCTCAAGAGGACTTGGGTGAAGTACTGTTTTCCCTTTTGCTTTTTGCCAGCAGCTGGAAGACTCAACGTGGACATTCTAAGGGCAAAACAATTACTACCCACGGATTTGGTCGGAGGAGCCGGTATGAATATTTTAGTTCATAATTTCAGAAAATTGTAGGCGTACCCCTTTTTATAGATAATTAGATAATTCATTGGATCTTCGGAAAAGAAATGAACCCATACTGTACGATTTAGAATCTTGATTTTCATCTGTTCCATGATTAACTGCCTTTTGATAGAGCTGCTCTGAAAAGTTGAAGAACCATAAATTTCCTTCGTCTTAGTTTGATAAGAAAGTGAAGAGAACCAACAGGCGTTACTTTATCTTTGCTTTTCCATTTTATCGATTTTACCCTGTCTGCTTTTCTGCTTTCTTTCCCATGAATTATTCATTCTTGAAGCAATCAGTTTTTTCTCTCTTTTATTTCACACACGAGAGTCAAAGTGACGTTGATGAGATGAGAGAGAAAGTCAGATGCTCTGGCAATAAGCAAAGATGGATGTTGATGAGGTTGATTCTGGGGACATTTGAGTGCAGCAGAGCTCACAAAATAGACGTTGATTGCATTCCTTTGTGACATTGACAGAGTTCTGTACAATGCATGGGCATACAATTTGTGCTATTTTGCATATGCATAATTCTGTAGTCAAATTTTCATGTCAGTGGGGTTGTAAGATCGGAGATACGCTGAGGCTGACATAAAAAAGAACTTAGGATGACCTTGACCTCCTAGTTCAAAAGTTAATAAAGTCTTCTGCATAATTTTTTTAGCCCCATACGTCCGTGTATCCCTGGTCATCAATGATCGTCACGTGAAAACAAAGAAGACGTCCTACAAGAAATACACTTTGGACCCAGTCTTCAATGAAAGTCTCAGGTAAATGGTTCCAACTATAAAATTTGATATCCAATCTGAGGGGCGATGTTGTGATGATTTGATACCCACGTAAACTAGTAGAGGGACTCAAAAATAAATTGCTCTGAGATATATTTGGCTGAAATGAAACGAGGGGAAAAGAAGACCGTTGGGCCAGAAGCATAGCCAGCCTTGGATAAGTTTCCTTCTTCAGATGAGTGGAAAGAAAGTTGAAAAAGAAATGTGAAGCTCCCAAGGGGGACCAAAAGAACGCACTTTCCAACTTTCCATTTTCGCCAAGGACACTAACCTGTTCTTTGAGTCTAGACTTCTCTCCACCTGATTCTGACATGAGGTGAAAACCCAGTAGTAGTCCTGTGGTTACTTTAAAATTCATGTCCAAAATGTTTGCGCTCATTTCAAATGAACTCTCTGGATCAAAAACATGATTCATTTGTTAGCAAAAATGAGATGAAAGGGCTAAAAGATGAATGAGACATTTGGATAAGAGGAAACGACACACTTGGGCTAAATAACTCATTTCTTACCTTCATTTACTTCATATCGGAATTTTTTACCCATATTTTACTCAAGTCAACCAAGATTAAATAATTCTTCAGTGTTCCTTGTCAAATTAATTTCAATTAGTGCAGTGTCAGTTAATTTTTACTAATTACTAAGGATTTATCGAGCGTGTTCGGGTGGAACGGTTGCAATTTGAAAGATTTTGTACGTATGACATCAGGAGAGTCGATTTTACTTAAATTCTACCCAAATCCAGGCAAACCATAATTCAGTTTTGGAATTAAAGGCTTAACAATATAAATAATCCTTTATGCCCCCGCACCTGCCGTAGTGACGTGAAGGCCACTGCCTGCCTGAACAGAGCTCTACAATTTTTAATCCAAATTGATTATTTATACCTCCACAAAATTCATGCGCTACGCTAGCCTAGGTCTGGACTAAATTTAATTCCATTCCAGATGTAGAAAAGAAAGCCAAAGCATAGCATAGCCCAAGACGTATGATCCTCTCCTCCTCATCTGAGTTATTTATGAAGGAGAGTGCAAAACAGACGAGAGAAATGCCCCAATGTCACACTCAATTCTGGAGAAAACGAAAATGAAAGTAAAATGGAATAGCGGCAGACTAAATTGAATTTCCTTCGAAAGAATGCATTCAACGTAAAATTCCATAGGAGAAAGTTTTTTATGAAATGAAATGTGTACGAGAGGTGGGTCAGCAGAAGGCCAGGCCAAACTTGAGGTTATGGGCGGATTGTGCAGTTAATCAAAAATCCATATTAGAACCCAGAGCCTTATCGGAAAAAATTTCCAACTCGCTTTGTTTCAAAGAATTTACGAGATATTTTCTATATGTTCTGTAAAGAATTATATCGAGCTAAAATTTATTATCACAACAGATAATCAAGAATGACAAGCTTAAAACTTTTCCCACCTTATTTTTGGCTTTATCTCTTTATCCTGTCGCGTGCTCCAAAATGTTTTTGTAGTGTGGGAAACTAAACAAGTGGTTCAAATGGCAAAATAGAAAACGTAGACTTGAAAAGTACACGAGTTAAGTTGTGGTCACTTCACGCCCACACCCATTAAGAATGTGCATATGTAGTATCTTGTATTCTTTTTTTTGTTGAGAACACATTTTTTGGGAATAAGTTTTGTTAGGTTAATGCATAATCAATGAATTTTCAAAGGGAATACGATCCAACACTCTAAAGTCTCTGAGGACTTGGGTTGGAACTTGGAATTCTGAACTGAACTTGTGTGAGAAACTAATATTTTCTATATTTTGTTCTTTTGTATTGAATAGTTTTGATGTGAATTCAGTGCAACTGCAGGATTGTGCGATCGTATTATCTGTTTTGGATTTTAACGGAGGAGTTGTAAAGGATAACTTTATCGGGAGAATCGTGCTTGGGAAAGAAGCATCTGGTAAGTTGGACTTTCACTTTAGTTTTTTTCATTCCCTTCTACCATCTGACATTTACTGGATTTGTGTGGGAATAATTTTAATTAGGGTAAAAATAATCATTCCAATTCCATGTTTAAATTAGTCCATATTTGGGTGACCCTTGACCTTAATTAAAAATGTGTATGGTTCCATTAGCGAGGCATCTGCCCACATTGTATGTCTTTTTAGAATAGGCTAATGTAGGCTAAATAAACATTTGACAAAACATTAAGATTTAGAGTTTACGTTTACACGTTCCACTGTTGACATTCGAGTCAGTTTTCCCCTAATGGGATTTGCTTAAGACTTTTTTTTTCACTCCATGTTTACATTACACCATTGCTGAATTCTAAGACAGTTTAATGCCTGGAGACTCATTCTTTGCAAAGAAAAGCCTCATGTACATGTGTTGTTGCTAAGAATTATTGAACAGGAGGGAAATAAGGTGGGCTCTAAAGTACAAATTGCCTGTCTCACCCTGTCATGACTTGCTTACTAATGTTAGTGTTGTGGTATTTCTCCTCACTTTTATGAATTTCTCACGTTTCACCGGTTCAACTTGTTTTGAATGAAGATTTTTTGAACTGAAATGCTGTCAAGTACAATCATAATACATTTTTTTGACCTTCTTAACATAGATCCAACTTTTTCCATTGTATTGTGTGAGGACCCGACAGTTTCAATCATCTGTGAAGTCGTAGAAATAAAAGTACAGTACATGAGTATATAGAAAGTTGAGGAGCAATCTCATTGTTCTTGGCTTTTATTCACAAGAACTTTCTTTTATGCTTTCACTTCTTAAAATCGTATTTGACGACATACTAAAGAAAAGTGCTTGGTTGGCCGCCAGCACTCCTTTATTCATGAGGAACGTACACTAGGATTTTTACCTTCCCACTTATGGGAAAGAAACAAAAAAACTTTTTGGCTGAAAGTGCCAGTTTAAATTGAGTCAGGTAAAATGTAAAATGTAAAATGATGCAGCTAGTGCATCTGAGTTTTAAATTAAATTTAGAATGTGCTACAAAATTGAGCCTGCTGTGATTTCTGATACGAAATGATCCAAAAAAGCAACAGGATTTTGATGAAATTTTAATCGTAACTCTTTTGTGTTTGACTAGGTCCACACGAAGTGAATCATTGGAAGAACATGATTCAGTCCAAACGAACTCCCGTGGCCCAATGGCACTCACTCAAATCCAGATCTCATTGTGATGAAACTTGTTCAGCCTCTCGAGTCGCATCTTGAAAGGATTTTCCCCCGTCGAGCTAAGCTTTTGTCATGGAATTGTACCTAATGTTTGAGAGAAAGTTTCAAGAAGGACAAGAGTTTTTTTTTCAAGTGAAGAAAATCTTATTCCTTGTATTATAGAAGCCCAATGCCCGAGGAAAGGACTTGGCCCTGGCTCTAAACTTTTTGCCACTCTAGTTCTAGTCTACCACCCACCGGCAGAGATTCTAAATCCGATTTCGAAATCTTCACTTATCAGAGGAGAGAGTTGGCGTAACATACATGATATGGGATTACCGCAATCAGGGAAACCAACTTTACTTCCTCTAAACTCCTAGTACTTAACATTAACGCTCAACGACTTTTTTTCCCTTTGACCCAAGAACCATTGGTGATCATTACGATTCCAATTGAATTGACTACAACTCGTATAAGGAGTACGAAATGGAAATTTTCAGTCTTTTCAAATTACGATTCAATCAACCAGGGCCAGAAAGTGATAAAAATTATAGGTCCATACTACTCGGGATTCTCGGGCAATTTCCTATTATCCACAGTAAATTTTATTGTGTAAGAAGTGAAATTAAAAAATTGTGTATAAAATCAGGATAAAAATTGGAAAGGATTGTGACCATGTGTGTTACATATCAAAAAATTTGAAATTGTTATTACAAATTCTTTATTTGAAAAATGTATTCGAGTCTCACTAGCAAATTGAAATGGGAGTTGGTTCCTAATATGTAAAAAGTGTACTATCAAAATTATAAGAGATATAATGAATCTATATACTAGTCGAAGATAATTGTGTATTGCGTGTCATTACTTTAAATCGTCATCATTTATTTCACAGCAAAGTTTTGACGAGTTTACAAAATTCATTCCAGATTCAAACCCCAAATGCTTTCCGAACATTTGTAAAAATATTTCGCCTTGATTTCTTTTGTTCTTCTGTGTCAATTATATTTATAGCTTTAATGCTGACTTCAAACCCCATTTTAATAGATTCTTGACTCAGGCTCCTAGAGATAATATGGGGCAAAACCTGAGAGTGAACTTTTTCTTTCCAGTACCAAAATGCAGATTTCCAAGCGATTGCATCATCTGTGGCTACCAAGGAAGGATTACTGCATAATTTGTTCCCATCATTAAAAATACCCTCGGATGCTTGGTAATAATTATAAATCCATGTGAGTTGAATGTATCCTCTCCCGTAATATGTTCTCCCAGGATATTTTGAAAGTAATTCTTTCCAGCGCTTTGCCCATGGTTCAGAATATTGTTCAGGTTTGTTATAACCATTTGATTTGTCCAATTCTTCCTTGTGTATCAAACCGCTACTTTCATGAATGCAATTTGCCAAAAACATTGCGAGTTCTATTTTTGAAGAGATTCCTCCTCGATATCCTTTGAGAAAATTGTCAAATTGAGTTCTTGAGGGTTTAGTGCGGAAACCAGAGTTGGTCACTGCATTTGAGAATTCATCATAAGATATTGTCCAATTTGCCTTGAATTTCAAAGATTGTTCTCCCAGGATATTTTGAAAGTAACTCTTTCCAGCGCTTTGCCCATGGTTCAGAATATTGTTCAGGTTTGTTATAACCATTTGATTTGTCCAATTCTTCCTTGTGTATCAAACCGCTACTTTCAAGAATGCAATTTGCCAAAAACATTGCGAGTTCTATTTTTGAAGAGATATCCTTTGAGAAAATTGTCAAATTGAGTTCTTGAGGGTTTAGTACGAAAACCAGAGTTAGTCACTGAATTTGAGAATTCATCATAAGATATTGTCCAATTTGCCTTGAATTTCAAAGAATTATTGGAATTAAAAACTTTCCGTTAAATCATCAAATAGTTTCTTACCATTTTCAGAGTTTCAACGAAAACTCAATTGGGGACAGAAATAGGTTCAAATAGTTGCTTACCATTTTCAGAGTTTCAACGAAAACTCAATTGGGGACAGAAATAGGTAGCGACGGATGGAATCCGAATGACTCTTGGCAAATTAATGGACCTGTTTGTCAAGTTCGCCTTTTATACCAGCAAATCACATACAAAAATTAACTTGGGCTAATCAGTAATTATCAAGGCCAAACTTTTATCAGTTCGTTCTTCGTGGAAAATCTATACCCTTGAACAATTTTTAGCGATAAGTTTTAGCGATTGCATTTCCTTACCACATTCTGAGTCGGACAAGGAAATGATACAGAATGTATATGTGGAGCAATTCTGATTATAGTGGTAAGTAGTGTACAGTAATTTAATACAATTCTCAATTCCAAAGTACAGAATCCGCTCGGACAGAGCCAGTACCGTGCTTGGGAGGGTTCCTTGTGTTTGACACATTAAATTGGTTGAATTGATGATTTATTCTCTGATTCATTCTCACTATATGAGACTATGACAATTCTCAATAAGAGTTTAATAAAAATATTAGTGATTAATTCGATGTGGCAATGACAGGGAGTGAGATTAAGCTACTATTGATGAAATTCTCAGTGTTTGAACTATGATCCCTATTCTTAGAATTTTGCATTTCTATAATTGATGATTTATTCTCTGATTCATTCTCACTATATGAGACTATGACAGTTCTCAATAGAGTTTACTAAAAATATTAGTGATTAATTCGATGTGGCAATGACAGGGAGTGAGATTTAGCTACTATTGATGAAATTCTCAGTGTTTGAACTATGATCCCTATTCTTAGAATTTTGCATTTCTAACTCAAGTTACTTACTGAATTAGTCGACACATTGAAGAGAAGATATGGCACCTCTTTTTCTACTGAAAATCTGGCAATAAAAAGAAAAGAAGCAAAGTCACCCAAACTGTGTATTTCCTTTCTTTCCTTGAACATTTTTTTAATTTAAGAAATCCCAATTATCCGTATGCTTTCACTTGAATTAAAAAATTCTGAGGTTCAAGTTGCAGTACGAATCAATGAAAGTAAAGTAAGTAAACAAGTAAAGTAATAACGAGATTTTATTTGCTTCAAAAATCATTTTAAAAAAAGCCTAATTAAAATCAAAGAAAGAATGAGAATTTGTACTTATCCATATCCAACCGATTACGAAGAGATAGCCTCAACGTACAAGATTCACAATAGGCCATCCTTAGAATACGATTCGTAATACTTTTAGTAACAATATTGCGTTTATACAGGGTTAAAACACATCTTACAAAAATTGCATAGGTGATGAACGATTTGAACACGTACGTAACTCTCGAGAGATAACCCGAACTGCCCCAAAGTATTTTCTACAACGATGACTAAACTTAACATAAACCCACCGCTTGTGATTTTACATTTCAATCAACACATTACCAGACAAAATATCAGTATTGGATATCACTGCACGGCACTGGCCACCGAATCAATCATACAATAAATACAACTTTGTTTTTCATACAATTCTTCTAAGATTTGAGCTTTCGCTTCTTTGGCTTAACTCCCCAAGCATTTCCTAACCAACCGTTTCCATTCCCTTTGAGAATTTCACGTTTCTTTCCACCCTTCTTTTTGCTAGGGTCTGACTCACTAGACCTAGTTCCATCACCGGGTGAAGGGCGGAAGACTGGCTCAAAACGAATGTAGTTGTTAAGATCGTTGTGTTTCTCTGGAAATGGGACACCGTCAGGAAAAGTCAATTCCCGGGAAGATCTGGTGGGTAATTCGGAGGGATGAAGAGGAGTTGCTATTGCGAAGATTGGGTCCGTCTCTCTCATGTACTCAGGAATAGGAATGTTCAATTTTGCCATTACTTTGGTCATGACTTCGTCGCATTTTCCTAAAACAGAAAATAAAAATGCTAAACTAACTGCGAATTA
>WJEZ01002627.1:0-11989 GCA_009869925.1 Thalassaphorura encarpata | reverse complement strand
GTAGGAGTATAAATATTTGTACTTTTAAGTTTTCACTTTAGAAGGCCTTTGATTTTAGAGTTGATTTTTGTTATTAACAATATTGATTGATTCTTAAGATTAACGAATATAAGTGGGATTTGTGGGTTGAAACAAAATGCAATGTAATGGTCAGAAAGGTAGAATTATTTAATGATTTAGCATTAATTTTGATTCTTTTTAAATTCTAGTCATTAAGCGGCCACTCAACACCTGTGGACTGCGTAAGATTTTCTGTGACCGAAGAACACGTTTGTGCTGGGTCTCAAGCAGGGGCTTTGAAAATATGGGATTTGGAATCCGCCAGAATTATGCGAACTCTAACCGGCCACCGATCAAGTATACGATGTGTAGATTTTCATCCTTACGGCGACTTTCTTGCTTCCGGATCCTCAGATAGTGCGATCAAGGTAAGCTGATTGGAGATTGTTGATTCTTTTTTGTTTCACGCATGCCAAGTTTTATTAGTGCAACGCTTCCTCAAACTGCCTACAGCCTACAAGTCAATACTGACTCAAGGGACAACAATAGGGTGGACATTTCCTACAGAATCTGTCAGAGGATTTTGTACGTGACGTATTCACTCGTCTCGTGCTTTCAATCATAGCACAGTCACAGACATGTGATTTCAAAAGGAGAATCGGGAAGACTAGAATTAATTGAATGAGACGTCCTGTCCTGCTCTAATCGCAAAACTCACCATGCCATGCATAAAACTGACTGACTGACTTGGACTTGGAATGACACACAATAGAATACAAATGAATTCACTGTTCAGCCGTTTTAGTTTTTCAAATGCAAATATTTCATTTAGGGCCAAAGACTTGTTGTACGTATTAACATGTGATGAGTAGATTTAAAGTTGATTGTAACAAGCACAAGCAAGGATTTTTGAAATGAAGTTTGTCTGCAACGTGTCTGCTTGATTTACCGTAAATTTACAAGGTTGCTTGCATTGCATTTGTTTTGTCTTCTTGACTTCATATTTCATCTCATCTTATTTTTCACATTCACTTGATTCCATCATCCAATCTGTCCTCTTAGTTATACTCTATCTGGGTATCCTATCATCATTATCATTCATTATTATTCTCATACCCTGTATTATCTCATTCATTTGATTGACTGGTCATGACAGACAAACGAACACCGAACAACACGATGGCTATCTGAATTTTAGATGTTGTTTCTTAGCCTCTGAAGAATAACTGTTTCTTGTTTCTTTGAATTACTGAATTATCTCACGATTATTTATCCATATGGAGCTTTGAGCTTTGCATGCGATTTGTAGAATAGAATTTAGAGATTAGTAAAATAATGTTTCTGCTTGACAATAAAAATTATTACAACTCAACAGATCTTCAAATCGTAACATTTCATCACGAGTTTAAGTTTTGGGGATCTGCGTCTTATCTGAAGAATGCATTATCAAATTTGAATTTATTATATTTTCAGATGTGGGATACGAGAAAGAAAGGATGTATTTTTGGATACAAAGGACACAACTCGACAGTGAACAGTCTAAAGTTCAGCCCTGATGGTCAATGGATTGCATCTGGTGGTGATGATAATTTTGTAAAGGTGAGCAAACAAAATACACATATACCTAGCCTAAGTTTGCTCATTTGCGTTGAATATTTGTTCAGATGTTGACTAACCAAATTTTAATTACGAGGAAAGGAAATGTGTTATGGATATTTTTATATTACGACTTTATGTTCGGGTTGCATTTTCATGTATTGGATCGAAATTGATAACACGGATAGATTTGAAGAGAAAGCGTTCAAGACGAAAATTGCATTCAAAGATTACTGAGCGCAGCGTAGGATAGGAAGCCTTGGGCGCTTTTGGTTTACCTTTGATATGCAGCAGAACTAAAATGTTAATGACATTTCTTGGGAATTGAATAGGAAGTATTGGTTAGGCCTAACCAGGTCGCCCATTTCAGATCCAATGCCAATTTTTGAGAAAAAATTACTTTTATGATTAGTTTGGTTAGAGATAGCACGAATTCAAAGTGCATTCATTTTTCCCTCTTTACGTAAAAAAGTCAGTTAGGCTCAAACCAATTCTTCCGCATGTACAATAAAATTTCAAAGTTGAATTGTAATGGATGCTGTCAATGTAAGTCATGTTCTTATATTTGATATCATTTTCAGATCTGGGATATTCGAGTTGGGAAAGTCCTGAGTGAATTTGGAGATCATCATGCTCCAATTTCAGACGTCGATATTCATTTTTTCCTCTTTACGTAAAAAAGTCAGTTAGCCTCAAGCCAATTCTTCCGCATGTACAATAAAATTGCAAAGTTGAATTGTAATGGATACTGTCAGTGTAAGTCATGTTCTTATATTTGATATCATTTTCAGATCTGGGATATTCGAGTTGGGAAAGTCCTGAGTGAATTTGGAGATCATCATGCTCCAATTTCAGACGTCGAATTTCATCCGCATGAGTTTTTATTGGCATCTGCTAGTGCAGACCGAACAGTCAAAATTTGGGACTTGGAGGCCCTCTCACTTATCTCATCCTCGTCACCAGATGTACCTGCTGTGAGGTAATTGACTAATTACAAATCTAAAATACTCTGCTGTGATCAGAATCAACGATTACAATTTTTTATTTGGTTGTTTGTAGATGTGTTTCATTCCATCCGACTGGAAACTGTTTATTTGCCGCGTCATCCGAAATTCTTCGTGTTCACGGGTGGGAACCTCCAGAAATTCTTGATGCTGTGCCCACCTCCTGGTCTAAAATTCAAGACATTGCCATTTCTCAGGATCAATTGGTAAGACCAAGACGCACTCAACTAAAGAAATGTAATCTTGCAGACAGTATCTAACTATTTGATACTTTTTTTTCTAGGTTGGTGTTTCAACACATCAGACAAATGTGTCGATTTTCATTGTAGACCTGAGTAGAGTACAACCATTTGGAAATATGAAGAAAGGTCGAACCCCCTTGAGTGCAGGACATTCAATGAGGAAGAGTTTTAACACAGAGCGGTCCTCTGAGTTTGCAGAGTCATTGTAAGTCGGGCGTTCACATTTCTGCATTCTGCTTAACAATAACCTCCATGTGGTGTTCCACGTTTTCAATCAAAAATCTTAAGTTTCTTTTATTCATTTGTATTTGTAGAAAAGCCATGAAAGGAAGTGAAGAGTCAGACAGCCTCCCGACGGATCCTGAAGATGAGTCTTTGTTTCAACCGGAAATTAGAATTTCTACAGATTTCCGAGCAGTATTTCATCCACATAGAGATTGTAAGCAAAAGATTTAAACAATTGGGAATTAATTATAGACTAAATCTGGTTTTTGTTCTTTAGTGACACGAACTCCTCCACCACCTGAAGAATTTCTACCTCCAACGGATGAAGGTTAGGAAAATAAATGACTAATAATTTGTTTGACCTCTAATATTTATGTTAAACATATTATTATTCCTTAGAATCTTCTGGATTTTCACATTCAGCGGAAGCAGAATCCCCAAAGCCAGCATTGGTTAAACGTGCCATAAAATTTAAATATGTGAATGTTACATCTAAACCACCACCGAGACAGCGTGACTCTCCAGAAGGCTCGCCAAGAAGATCCAGCGTTCCGTCATTGCCAGGTCATGTCTCCATCTCACAACCGACTGGATACCCACCGCAAGTATCACATCCGCCGCAGTCATTTCGAAGCCGAAGTCCAGAATGTTTATCCAGCAGGCCAAGTTCACTTTCAGATGATTCTTCTGGACCCTTATCCACTCGAAGTGATAATTCGTCTGGGTATTTGGCAGATTCTTTAGGATATCAACCGCCTTCCAGGTAGGATAAAATGAGATTTACGAGTCATATGGTTCTCATTTTGACGAGAATTTTAATTCTTGTTTTGGAATTTTTGCAGAGTGAGTCTTAAACACAGCCCTTCTGAACCATCCCTTGCTGGTCGAAGCGAAGGAGACATTTCTTCACTTTCTTCAACTCAGTCATCATTGAACCCCCTTCCGAGGAGCCCTGAACGACATGTAGCTCAATGTCAAGTGAAGCCAATGCCAAAACCGCCAAACCTCTCTGAGTCATTGAGGAACCTGAAGACTGATGACTATTGCAAACCTAAATCCATGGATGATGATTTTGTCCCTATTCCGATGGACAAACCAAGTGGACTAGCTATTGATGACTTTTTACCTGTAATTAACTCTTAAAATTAAATTAAATAACTATTACAAGTCTTATATACAGAATTACGAAGGCAAAGATACGTTCGTTTTACCATATCAAGTGAGCCTTAAGACTTATAACGATGTGTTCTTTGCTTTCCAATCTGGCCGAATTAAATATCAAATTTTAAAACTTTGAGTTTAAACCTACAAGTCAAATCTGTGCCGGATATAATTTTTGTAATTCGGTATTGTGTTGGTTTAGTTCATCTCAGTATTATTATTTGTACAAAATTTTAATTACATTTACATTTCTACAGAAAAAATCCCCAGTGGCTTTTCATAGGAGGCGTCCATGTTATGGATATGGATGAAACAAACATATTTACAAATTTAGTCCGTGAACATCAACCTCTCCTTTCGGTACTTTTAGCAAGGCAACGAAATCTTCGCATAATCTATAATATTTGGCAATCCAAGGATGTAAAGGTGAGTGTGTACGCCTCATTTTGTAATTAGAGATTTAGATAAGCACGATTCTCGTGCAAATGTAAGCGGAGCAAGCGTTATCGCAGATTTACACGTTCAGAGAAAGCTGTTATCAGATAATCCGTCTTATGCAGATAATGAGCTATAATTTTGCTCTAAAATAAGCTGAAATTTATTTCTGGTGTCCCATTTTTCTCGAAAATATTTCTCAACATATAACTCGGCGTAAAATTAATGATTTTTCTGGTATTAAATATCTAAAATCTAATGTGATTTTATTTTCAGACTGCGCTTGAAACTGCAGTTGAGCTTCGAGATGCCACAGTCGTCGTGGATCTACTCAGTGTCCTCGTTTTGAGACCGTAAGTTGAATATTAATTTTTTTGTCGAAAGAGAATTGAAGTAGATCCAAGTCATCAGCAGTGATTTCAGAGGGTTGATAGGCCTGAAGTAGGATAATAATAACAATTATTACAGAATGAGTTTTAAGTTTACAGAAGCCGACCTGACCTGAGCATGCATTAACCAGTCATGAATCTTTCGGCTAAGTTTTTCAATCAAAGAAAGTAATGTAGGGTAGCTTCAAGAAATTATCCTTGAAATGAAAGGTCTTAACATAAGCATAAGCAAAGCATATTTTATGTAAACAGAGATGAGAAGTAGATTGATTCATTTTAAAAAACACACATGGCCCATAAGTGGTCAATTTAGTTGAGGATCCCCATAATTTGAAATCTCTCATTCTCACCAATGTTATCTTTTCACCTGTTGTACCTAATCCATTTCTTGTGTGGGATTTTAGGTCCATTTGGAACCTCGACCTCTGCGTGGCCCTTCTTCCTTCAATTCTTCAACTTCTGCAGAGCCGATATGAAGCGTAAGTTCATTTTTTTTGCCTCGGTTAATTTACTGTGTGCTGAAATATCTCGATTACATTATGTTTTAAAGTATCGGAAGTTCATGTATCAACAGTTTGTGTGATAATTCGATGAACCTATCCCCTTCTTATTTTCCTTTCATATAATTACTACATTTTGTAATTATCTTGTGTAAGTTTTATGACTTCCTTTCATCAGCTCCGCTCCTCCTTCTCAACTACAGTTTTTTTTCCTCATTCCTGTTCGGAAGGTTATGATCTTGTACTTGCTTAACCCTTTTAAAGATCAAATCCGATATGAGCCGCTCCGGTACCCTTTGTTTCCTTCTTTGCTGTGTGTCGGATCCGCTATTTATTTTTAAAAGAAATTATGAGGTAGTATTAGTAGGAAAAGTGAAAGTAAAATTATCGTTGGGTACGTTACTAGTTTTTCTATATATTCCCGTATAGGATTCGTATGGCTATCCATTTTGATCGATATGAATAATTCAATGAGGAAATAGAGAAGGAAACTTCATTGACAAAAGCAGTAGAATTTTAGACCCACGTCATGTCATGTTTAGACTCCATTTTGAAAACATTGTTGGGAAACATTTTCCTCCCTTGAACCTTCCCATTTCCGACAGAATTAACATAATTCAATTCAGAGAGTTGTAATTAACGAGACTAACGAAAGTAGAGCTCAACCCAACATATATAAAAGGGATTGAACTCCAATGTTAAAATAAAAAACGAAACATTGTAGTGATGAGTTATAAAACTCATTGGATTGCCGATGGCAAATGTATTTTAGGTTGTTTAGCAGTTGTTTTGTTAGTTGTAAATGGATGGAAGGCTGGGTAGATGAGGAATATGAGAGAGTGATTCATGAATCCATAGTTTCACTCAGTCGTTCATAATGTATGTTTTGTCGGGAGTTTTTCCGGGTGCAGTGAAGTTTGACGGACGAGTGGGGATGAATTCTGAATTGGAAATAGAAGCAGAAGCAGAGGGTCGGTCTTCGTCTTTGAAATCATTCGGAGTGCCAGAGCCTAGGCCTAGGCCAAAGTCCCCTCCGTTTGTTTTTTATGGATTTTGTAGAATGTCATTGGTGTTTGAGATGTAGAGCAGCACTGTTGTCTCTTTGATCAACAACGCCCACTCTTTCACCCCTCTGCCAAAATACGCGTGGAAACCCAACCCTTCTTGTCAATCAGGATCATTTATCTAATTATCCTATCTACTTAGAGCAGCCATGCTGCTGCACGCTACATACGTCCCACCCTAGTAGTTCTTGATTCATTTTATGAATGTGAATTTGACCCGAGCATTTTCTAAACACCCCTTCTGAATTCAATAGTTAATTTTCTCCTAGTACTGCTCTAGAGCTGAGCTCAGAGATTCATTGTAAAAGCTTTGCCTGGGGTGGGTAGACTAAGGTCTTTGTTGAAGCAGAAATCATACGTCTATTTTATAACATTATGAGTCAGTCATAAGTTTTACCCTCTGGGTCAAAATGAAAACCTTGTTGAATGAATGAAGGAAGAGGCGACAGACTGACATACAGAAAAGTAAATAAGCCTTTTTATGGATTACTAAAACTTATGAACTTGTCCAACTTAAGGTTAAGTGGGTACTTAGGATGAGATGAGAAGATGAATTACGTACTTAACTTACTTATTCTTACCCCCATTGTTGAGCTGAGTGTTTGTTTATGTTGAAAAGAGGATTTAGTACTCATCATCCGTTAAATACGGAAAATATGATTATCTTATTGGACAGGAATGCGGAAAAGTACATTAGAATTTAAAACTTATGAAATATGAGGTCAAAAAGAATCTTGCCATAAATTTAATCGTATTTGTGTTTTTTTTTATGATTTTTGCAGACATATGACAGCGGGTTGCAGTGCATTGCGTTTGATCCTGAAAAATTTTGCTTCCGTGATTAAGACGAATATAGAGAGTCCGATTCAGACTGTCGGTGTGGACATTTCCAGAGAAGAACGGTAAGTGGGGCTTTGGCTTGCTCATGATAATTTACGTATTAGGACGTGTATGCGTGATGTTTTCACCTCAAATTGTGGTTAACTCTATTTCCTCCATTCTAAGAATTGGTCTCTGTGAAAATTCTAATTTCCTCTTGTTTTGGTTAAAACTTAATGACAAGAAGCATGCAATGGGTGTCACTGTCCCTGCCTTGTTCCTGTTCTACTTTGTATGTGTGTCACAAATGCAAATCCATGTCATACCATGTTGAATTTTGAAAAAGACTATAAAGTGTATAGACCGTTGAGTTACCCGGTGTTTGAGATTTGGCGATAAGAGTCAGATGCTGCTAAAGATTTTTTTAGTTGTTTGTTGAAGAGGAGAGGTCGGGTTGTTTGATTTGAGTGGCTGATAAGGTCACGTAAGGATAGAGCAGCAGCATTGTGCCTCCGAATGTTTGTTTGTGTACGTATGACGGCGACGGAGATGATAAAAAAAGAAGGACAATCTGATAATGTTGTTATATCCATGTCTTGTTTGGTGATAAAAGATTAGAGAGATATTAAGCTCTTCCGTTTTTTGTGTCGGCACTCTTTTAGTGATAGCGACGAACGAACGAACGACCCGGGTCGAGTCCTATGCTCCCTGACTCGACTAATAAACCGAAGTCTCCGACGACGGGGGCCTTTCTTCAAAGTCCTTAAGATCTTTTCCTCATGAATGAGTTAGACAGACCAAACCAAGTTTCTTGGGCTGGTTGGTTGTAAAACTATGTACATGTATGAGTAATTCCTCTAATCCTTCGTCCATTCATATATGTTCTTCTAGGCCCTTTTTTTAAGGCTTTAGCTCTTAATGTCTTCTCCCACGCTGATTTTCTTTCTTTTCTTATGGAAATTCATTAATGTTTGCTTCTCTTCATTCTTCTACTTGTAAGAAGCTCATAAATATTTCTTTTGAACCAAATCCACTTAAGAAAAATGAGAACAGATTTGGATTGTTAGTTTGTTGATTGAATGATAAAATATTCTACTTGCTAAAGATGTTACGCATTACACTTTTGGCTTAGGGCATATTTTATTTTTTTGTATTAATATGGAATTATATTTTTTGATTGACAGGTATAACAAGAGCATGGATTGTTACCGTCATTTAGTGGCCATAAGAGCTTTCACCCTGAAGCGTCAAACGCTAACAGGTAAAATCGGCCATGCATTCCGGGAACTTCATATTCTTCTCTCGAATCTTGACTGAAAAAGAAATCCATACTTCGCATTCGCATCGCATCGCTCAAGAATGATGAATGACCTCAATGACCCAAAACTGAAGAAAGGAAGATGCCATTTTAGTATTCTTTCTCAACTGTGCCTTTCCAAGCCGCTAGCCGGAGAATTTGACAAGTTTGTTTGCTGTTTTGGAAGCGAATTAATTAAGTTGGAAATGAAATTTATGATCAATTCCGTCCAAAGATGTAATTCCAAGTTGAACATTGAGTATTGTATAAAAATCACAAGACGTTCGTTGTAAGTTTTGTAGTCCTAATAATCACTAACTACCTAATATACCTGTGGTCTGGCCTTAGCATTTTCGTATGTACATATTTTTTAAAAGGAAGAAACCTGTAATTGTATACTTTTTTTAATGTACAAATTTCGACTTTTAATTCTCCGATTGATTAATCAATGCACTTTTTTTAAAAGTTGAGAACTTGCGCTTACTACGATTTAATTTAATCTAATTTAACCAACTCATTTTTAATCCCGCCAAACAAATGTCTAATTTACTAACTACCTAATATACCTGTGGCCTGGCCTTAGCATTTTCGTATGTAAATATTTTTTAAAAAGGAAGAAACCTGTAATTGTATACTTTTTTTAATGTACAAATTTTGACTTTTAATTCTCCGATTGATTAATCAATGCACTTTTTTTAAAAGTTGAAAACTTGCGCTTACTAAGATTTTAATTTAATTTAATTTAACCAACTCATTTTTAATCCCGCCAAACAAAATGTCTAATTTAGCGAATTAACTTTTTTTTTGGATTTTGTATTAAGGACAGACAATTTTCAATGTGTGTTCAGTTTTAAGGGATGGACAAGTGAATTTAATTTTTTGTGCGTGGACAGGCTGGCTAACTTGAAACTAACTCTACTGATCTCAGAATGAATTTAATTTTAGGATTTTGTGTGTCTGCCTGTATGTATTCCAATTCCAGCATTTAACAATGGATTTTAATGACTAACGCTACAAAGGAAAAGGATTTGTGCGTTTTATGTTTATTTTTTGTTTTTATGTATTGTTGACAATGAATTAATTAATTCACTAAACCAAATTGTCTTCGGTGTCAAAAAAGGGGGGAAAATTAATGTGTCTCATTTGAATTGATTTGATTTGATGTAACACGCAAAACTGAAAAAAGACGGGAATAAAAAAATGTTCCATTTGAATTAACCCTTTGCGACTTTTTTTGTGTGCATTCTTATGGAAATCCCCATCAAATCGAGATCGGATGTCTCTCTTGGGAAATAGAATTGCCTTTTTTTAGGGAAAACTAAAAAAAGAGTCGCCGAAGTGATCGAGCTAGAAAAGGCAGGAATTTATTAATTCCTATAATTCCTTATGTCAACTCAAACTGAACCCTTTCGCAGATCTCGATCACATTGTTAACTTTGACACAATTCTAATGGATCGAGTTCACATCGCACGCTTATGCTGATATTAAGATCAGATATTCTTTTAAAAAGTATTTCCATAGACGGACACAGAAGCTGGTTGAACTGACATGTCAAAATTTGAAGAGATGAAAGTCATTCTGGGATCTGTGATCGGACGTCGTCATCGCCAGGGATGATGAGCTGGTGTCGTCGGATCGTGAACAAAGTACAAGTTTAATAATGAGAGGATTAAAGGAGGAACCCCGTCGCTAAAAAATAAATGGTGTCATGGAGGTAATCACTGTCGGATGAGTGAGTGCGTTGCCTTCGTCCGGGTAAAAACGGGTACTTCGGGAGAACTCACGCAAACTGTACCGTCCGTACCTTAATATCGCTTGCTTGCTGTTTTCGTAAGGTAAATCGGGTTCCTGCCCGGATTCGGGTGATTGACAGTGTATTGGCAATGAAACCGGATTAACGTAATAATGACGTGAATTGAACTGGATCCTAGGACTCCCTTTGAGAATTTGTTGAAGCAAGAGGTAAGGGCCAGTGCCATGGCCAGGGCAAAGGGACAATTATTCATGGATCTGCTGCTTCAGCTTCTCTTTTAAGCTCTTTCGGATCAAACTGTCATATTAGTGTCCTTATCAAAGCCCACGTCACAATTCTATCCCCTCTATTTTCTATTCTGACTCTCACAGACTACACAGACTTTGAAATTGATATGTTTCGTTGAATCGGGACCAAATAAATGTATCTGTGAATTTTGAAGGTCAGTTTTTTAAATAAACTCAGAAAACCACATTGTCAACAATGTAAATCTTCAGAATTTCTTATGAATGAAGAAAACGCCAGCCACCCCGCCTATAAATTGGTTTTGGTGAGTTTTTCTCTAAAAATTGAATGAAGGGCTGAAGGGGGTTTGGCAATTGGAAACGGTGGGCAACTCAACAAAAAAATTAAGAGGAATTCTGAACAAGTATCGGGTAAGTCTCCACCCAAGCCAAAATCTGAGGCGATGAAGAAGAAAAGAAAAGTTCCAGCAACAATGGGTATGCCTGGCTGGTTGCAACAATCAAGGATTTCTTCATTTTTATATTTTTCCCTTTTAGAATTCACATTGATTGAGTGTGATCATAACTCGGTTACTTCGTTTTCGTTCTGGTCCTTTGGTCCTTGTTGATATTTCTATTTTGAGCTTTTACTATAATAATTTTCCCCAATTGAATGTGCCAAAAGCCAAGGACCTAGCCTCCCAAAATAAGTGGGAAATGTTTTCCAATTGAACTCATCTGACTTGGCTCGTGGTCATTTGTCATCGACTGATTCGATTGAGATGTCACCTTCTATTTTGGGCTCGTTCACTGCCCTTGCCCTTGCCCACCCGGCCCACTTTACCCAACTTTAGAATCTGACGACACAATGAAATCAAAACTTTTTTCCCCTTCTATGCACAATTATATCTCACTTGAGTGAATTTTCTAAAAATCCATGATGATATTTGATCTTTGGGCTGGTGTTAGGGGCAAATGACAAAATTATCGAAGAGTTTATCCTGGATAAGTCCATTTAGCTAAATTCTAGAATCTAAAATGATAAATCTATCGAATTATTTGAATATTTTTAGTTTTTAGCCGCAATTTATATCTTGTTCAATTATTACGGTCGATACGGAACAGTTTGAAGAAGTTTTGGGTGTTTAACCCTAACAGTTTAAAGTTTTTTCTTCCCCCAACGATTATAAAAAAATTCATCTTGATTGAGAACCGATTATAATTATTGTGAAATCCTAAGTGAGAGAACAATTAAGATGACTTTGCAAAAAAATGAAGC
>WJEZ01002626.1:0-12942 GCA_009869925.1 Thalassaphorura encarpata | reverse complement strand
GTTTTGGCTTGTCTGGGTTGGGCTTCGGAATCTGCTGTAGTGAGACTTATTAAACCAGTTCATCTCATCTTGCATCATACCAAGACGGACGAACCGTTAAACTTGAATCAGTCATTTGGGCAATAACAAACGTAGCGTAAGCGTAAAGGCATTTCATTTGGTCAGACAAGAGAAAACCAGTTTAAAAGTTTGACTTGGACGGGTTTGCGGGTCTTTAATTACGGATTCACGTTTGCGAATCGAGAGATGACAATGAATGGGTCAAGTTAAATGTATGACCAATTTTACCGGTGGGAGTGTGAAGCAGTTGAGATTTAATTATTAAAATTATTGACAGAATTCCTTAGGCTATGCCTGTGTAACATTTTCAATGATTGTGATGATGGCCTCATGACACGAATAAATTATTGGGCCAATGGTCAAATCTTTTCAGAAAAATTGCATTCTAATACGAGTTTCGAGATCAGCCTTTGCAAGGTTCAGAAAATATATTTATCAGTTTATCTGTAAGGAAGTTTTACATTTTATTCGAAATCCCAGTATTTTACCTTTCTAAGCATGTGCAGCCGTATTATATCGATCTCAGGAAAATGTTACTACAAAAATTTCAATAAATCTCCCCATAAGCCTAGACCATCAGAGTCGAATCGATTTATTGAAAAATAGTCTTAATTTTATACGTAATTAATAGCACAATTCCTTCACAACAATCTACATACACTTTTATTCTGTTTTAAGGAGAAAGACCAACAAGGATATGATTTTTTGGAGATGCTGTGGCTGGAATTATTCTTCTGAGCCAAATTCGATAGCCCATCTCTTCAAAGGCTTTGAGTCGATCCGTATCCACAGCCCTCATGGCTATTCTTCCTTGACTCGTTTTTTCATGCCCTTCTTCATGAGTTTGATCCGCTGAATGAGCCAAAACTAGATATTTTTCCAAAGTAAGCCCAGGTGCCCCTAAACGGAAGGCCCCACTGCAAGGATAACTCAAACTATCCTCGTTCATTTGAATTGATCCATAGCAGCAAGGACAAACAACGAATGAAGCACCGACTGTGGCACATTTGGTCAGAATCAGATCTGTTGCTGAGCCACAAGCATGAAGTCCAACACCGATTTCAAATTCACCTCGAAAACTGGTCAAATTGCATTGGGCGTAGGAGACGTTGGTCAATCCAAGCGTCTGAACTCTTTCTCTTCCTCTGCGTAGAGATTCTTCTTTATTTTCCACGAGGAGGACTGTTGTAGCTGGGAGAAGATGAGCAATCAAAATCCCCAAATGTCCGCCACCAGAACAAAAGTCAACTATCCGAATCAATTTTTGAACTTCGCTACCTTCTCGCTCTTGAATTTTGGAAACTAGGAATTTTACCATTTGGACTAGATTGGCCAATTGTTGACACTTTTTCTCTCGTCGAATTTCTGGTAAGTTTCCCCCTTCTGCTCCTGGTTTAGCACAAGGAGGAATGGATGACCAGTCAAATTCTTGCGATTGGTCCCTTTCTGTACAACTCAAGTCAGGGTCATCAGGGTTAATAAATTCAACTCCTGCATCGCAGAGGACCTAACGAAAAATTAAAAAAGGTCAAGGACGTCGGTTTACAAGTTTTTAAAAATACTTCCTACCTTCAATGCTTCTTCTATATCAGCCTGTCTTGTAAATAGTCTCAATTTTGGATTGTAACGCAACGAATCACTTTGGTAAAGGCTTTCCTTGAGAACAAGGGGAATTTCTAAATCTTGAGCAGCCCAAGTCTTGCCCTCTGGGTCAGAGTCTGCAGATTGGGTCAATCGATAGGATAAATTTATTCGAGGAGCAAGAAGGTCTAGCTTGATCTTCTCATGTTCACGTTCACTCATCCGATGCATCCAATTTAGAGTATTTGGCAAATAAGTCTGGAAAACTTCAAGTCCCAAGTAAATTTGGGCCATTTGGACGCAAGGAAAAAGAATCAAATCAGCCAGAGTCATTGAAGGACCTTCTGCATAATCATGAGGAATTTGTTCCTTTTCATTTAGCAATTCTGACTCTTCGTTTCCATTTCCATTTTTAGCCTGACCACTTTTTGGCTTGTTAATCTGTTTTCTAAAATTATGGATTTTGACTGGTTGATTCAAGTGATATTCAAGTCGGTAGTAAATCGAGTGGAAGCATCGGGCGTTCTGAATATTTTCCAATTCCCATTTCTTTTAGGTGTTTCAACATCCTTTTGATCATGTCTACTTCACAGAATTTAGTCCAAATGGATGATTCGGCACAAGCTTGCAAACATCCACCTCTAAATCCCAAAATGCTCTCAAATTCTGGATGAGCACCTTTTCCTTTGATCGAACCCAACTTAAGTAGGAAACGGAGGACAGAGGGAAGACCAGAAATAACAGTACCGTGTTCAGCGACAATGATTGAGGGTCGGTCGCAGGATTTTACATTCAATACCACACCATCTTCTTCTTCTTTGGTTTCTTCATCTTCAAGAGGGAGATGGACAAGGGTATCAAAAAGTTTGGAATTCTCAGCTGTAGCTTTTAATTCAAGATCTACTTTGACCTGTGATGATTTTGGTTGAACTAATAGCGTGTGAACGTCAATCCATTGCCCAAATGTTTTCTCAAAGTCAGAATAACTGTACAAGACTTGAAGGACCACAAGGGTTTCTGGACTCACTTGGTAAAAGTGTATTGATTCTGGTTCCACATTTTGGACCACATTGTAAACATCTAGATAAAGTTGAGGCTTTTCTTTGAGGTTCAAATAAGAATCCTTCAGACTCCCTAGGAGAAATGACTCATTTTTGGTTTTTGGTTTCGGTTTTCTTGCTGTTACTGTCGCTGACATTTTGCTTAAGTTGTTAATAGCCACTGGCCAATCTCCTTTCGATTTGTTTGATAGTCTTGCGCTCTAGTTGACTCCAACGAAGTTTTACGAATCCAAGTCCAAGAACTGTGACGAGGAGCATGAGACTTTCAAATATCCAAAAATGTCTTTTTTCTAGGCTGGGAACACGGGAGCAACTGGAACCGAAATAAATACAAGAGAGGTTTTGAATTTACACTTGAAAAATTTTGTCCTAGTCTTAAGATTAGAATCTTACTAACCTTCGATAAACTATTCCAGTTATGCTACACTTGAGCGTCTCTTTCCTTCTTGTTGGAAAACAAGCACTTGGTGTTCTACTGCTAATTTCAAATTCTGAAAGTAAAATACAATTGCAAATGTCAAATTACGAAACCAATTTATTTAATTACTGAATATTTTCCCCCTTTACTTACGTGTGCAGGGCGAACACTCTTTTTCAATTTGGAAATCTTCAGTGAACCAACAAGGTTCTGCAGTTGAAACTTCTTTGCTTGGATTCTGGACAAAAGGCTTTGGAAAATCTACGCCTGACTCAGCCTGATTCAGATTCGCTTCGCTGGATGACTTGATCGGCAGACGATTGTGCGGAGAATGTGAAGAAGACGAGAATTGACTGGAATTTTGCAAATGACTCCCTCCACCGTTTGGACCCAATTCTATTCAAAGTTGCAAGCAAGAAAAGTAATTAAAATGAAATGTAAACTAATAAATTCCACGACATGTTCATATCTTATGCTTACCGGAAGTAAGGGTCTCTTCCAAAATGAGAATGATAATAGTAAGTCTGAAAAATACAAAAAAAAACATGACGAATAAAGCACAAAATTCTCTGTCTATTTATCATCTAGAAATATTGGACTGTATTAAGAATAATATTTATTATAGAATGTGAACGAGAAAAAAACTTACAATCCTAATCCAATGATTGATAGAACCATTCGTCTTTTGGTGCAAAATTCAATCATGGCTAGCAATCAGTTCAGAAAATAGGATTTTCATCCTACTCTTAGAAATCAAAAATTTAATCAACTTAATCAATCGTGCTATTGTATCTTGTACACAAAAGTATCCAAAACTTTTTTTCAGTTTTGACTGAACGAGAAAAAAACTTACAATCCTAATCCAATGATTGATAGAACCATTCGTCTTTTGGTGCAAAATTCAATCATGGCTACCAATCAGTTCAGAAAATAGGATTTTCATCCTACTCTTAGAAATCAAAAAAATTAACGTAATCAATCGTGCTATCGTATCTTGTACACAAAAGTATCCAAAACTTTTTTTCAGTTTTGACACAATCCAAAGTACGAGATTTTTAAACTTGGCCTTAGTACCCGACCCAGAAGTACGCAAGAAATAGACACAGTTGCGTTTAGCAGGCGGCTGGCCTAGAAATTGTCCCGGTCACAGGTCATTGAGGTCATAGTGGCCTTAGTACATTTTTCATAATCACCTAGAAATTCAAGAATGAAGTGAAAATGATTAAAATGGGGTTTCTCCTTTGAATTTCTTAAGATAGAATATGATTTTGAGCTAAATTCATTGAGTGAAATGAGTCATAGTCATTTCCTTTCCCTTTTTTAGTTCTATAGCGAAAATGATTAAAATGGGGTTTCTCCTTTGAATTTCTTAAGATAGAATATGATTTTGAGCTAAATTCATTGAGTGAAATGAGTCATAGTCATTTCCTTTCCCTTTTTTAGCCCATAAACTCCAAAGTAGACTCTCACCCAGCGCCAACTCTCAAGTCTGAGGTTATCAACTTTAATTTTCTAATTTCGATTTCACATTTTTAACCCTCAATCGAATCCAATCGATTTAAATCTATCCAAATACATTGTTGTGAATTCAATGGGGACTGTACATTGGCCATAGGTCAGGCCACATCGTCCTCATCTCCGTCAGATTTTAAGGGAAGAATATAGGTAAACTTTTATTTTCAATTTAGTTTAAGGAGTGTGTGACCTCTAAACTCTTACCCTGGCCTTGTGGTGCCCATATGCCCCCAGATTATGCCATATTTTACTTAATCCAACTGTAGTTTTCGTATCTTGGGATTTTTATATGAGAAATGAGTGGATTTGTTCATGTATTGAAGATTAAACTCAAGGTCAATGCCCGTACTCAAAGGTTTAGGCATAAGAAAAGTTGCCGANTTGGGATTTTTATATGAGAAATGAGTGGATTTGTTCATGTATTGAAGATTAAACTCAAGGTCAATGCCCGTACTCAAAGGTTTAGGCATAGGAAAAGTTGCCGAATGGCAAAAAATGCAATGTTTATGTTGTTCACTGTTAATTTTAAGTTATTAATTACGTAAATACTCCAATTAGTAGTGTATATAGTAATTTAAACTAATTGATCCGATTTCTTTTATTTTAGAAGTGCTGAAAAGACAAAGAATGGCTGCGGCTGGTGGACAAGGCGGTGGTGGTGGTGGTTTACTTGGTCAACCTGGACGAATCCCAAGCCCCCCAATTCCTCCACCAATTCCTCAATCTAATCAAAGTGGAAATGGAACAAATGCGGCTGGCCAGGATATCCCAACCCCAGTGGCTGAGAATTGGTGTTACACTCAAGTCAAAGTTGTCAAATTCTCTTACATGTGGACGATCAACAATTTTTCATTTTGCCGTGAAGAAATGGGAGAAGTATTGAAATCCTCAACGTTCTCAGCAGGGACAAATGACAAACTAAAATGGTGTTTACGTGTTAATCCCAAAGGACTTGATGAGGAGTCCAAGGACTACCTATCCCTTTACCTCCTCCTCGTCTCTTGCAATAAGTCAGAGGTTAGAGCTAAATTCAAATTTAGTATCCTCAATGCTAAACGTGAAGAAACCAAAGCCATGGAGTCTCAACGAGCATATCGCTTTGTCCAAGGGAAGGATTGGGGGTTCAAAAAATTTATTCGAAGGGATTTTCTCCTGGATGAAGCCAATGGTCTGTTACCAGATGATAAGCTGACGATATTTTGTGAAGTTAGCGTCGTGGCTGACTCTGTCAATATATCTGGACAATCAAACGCAGTTCAGTTCAAAGTTCCAGAATGCAAGTTGAGTGAGGATTTGGGAGCATTGTTTGAGTCTCAACGTTTTTCAGACATTACTCTCAATGTGAATGGGGTTGAGTTCCAAGCTCATAAAGCTGTCCTCGCAGCTCGTTCCCCTGTCTTTGCTGCCATGTTTGAACATGAAATGGAAGAAAGAAAACACAATCGTGTAGAAATCACAGACGTAGAGACAGAAGTATTACGAGAAATGTTGAGATTTATTTATACAGGCAGAAGTTTAAATTTGGATAAAATGTCAGATGATTTATTAGCTGCAGCAGATAAATATGCTCTGGATCGACTCAAAGTCATGTGTGAAGAAAGTTTATGCTCTGGGCTAAGTGTAGAGAATGCAGCAGATGTCCTCATCTTAGCTGACCTACATTCCGCGGATCAACTCAAAGCCCAAGCAATTGATTTCATTAATATCCATGCCACAGAGGTCATGGAAACTGTGGGGTGGAAATCAATGGTACATTCACATCCCCACCTCATTGCTGAAGCCTTCCGTGCTTTGGCCACTCAACAAATCCCACCAATTGGCCCTCCACGGAAAAGGATCAAACAAAATTAAGTATTTTTCTCAACCGCTAGTGTTTAGTTAGTTAAGGGAGAATTTAATGATAAACTGGATTTCATTTTAATACATGTTTCGTCTACATCATTAGAACCATTTCTTATTATAGTAGTCAAATCGTTAAGTTGACGGATAAAATGCTTTGTGGATTGTTTTACTACCGTAATAAAGTTATCATATTATCTATCGGAAGTCAGAGGAATTGTATTATTGGTTCATTTTGTCGTGACCTACAGCACACTATAAGAGTATAAGAGACTATGGATATGGGACTGAATTTTTTCTTATTATCACGTGTTTGTATTTAAGAAACGGTCAGAACCTAAGGCTAAATTTTAGGGACCATCATCGTTCGTTCCGTTTGGGTCTTAAGTATATGAAAGGGACTGATTAGTTTGGCCGGCGGCGATAGAGTGTCATTTTTATATTCTAATTTTAACACGTTGGTGGGTCGGTACTCGGTACTACTGCGATGCTTTGGCTCATTCGCTTTTGAATAAGGTTGATTTTTTTGTATGGTTGTACTCTGTCAGACTCTTAGACATCGCGATAGCATTATCATAATTTAATTACTAACCGACATTTCATTAACTCTCCGTCTGTGCACAGCTATCCAATGTCGTCGTCATCATTGGTTCCATTCAGTATTCCATCCTTAAAGGATTTTGAGGAATATAAGTCTCGCCTTGCTGTTAGAACTTCACTAATAACAATTATGTCAACTAGTAGGAAGTCGTTCTTTAGGTATTCGTTGAAAAGAGCTGTGATCTGTTACAATATAAAGTCAACAGGATTTCGAAAACCAAGACAATTTGAAGAAGCACATGAAGGTGTGATTCTGCAAGTTGGTCCTGCCCCACATGTTAAAATTATTAAACCAGCAACTGATGAATCCCACGAAGAAGTGATTCAAGCATTTATGGTGAACACCAAAGCAAATGTTATATCAAATGGAGTAAATCAACTTCCTGACCAGGAAATCAAAATTACCTTGGAAGAAGGAGGAGAAGTGCTTTTGTACTTCGATGAAGGAATTCAAAATAAAAAATTGTTTCAAGATGTCGAAACTATTCTCATAGGATTAAAAATGGGTAATACGAAAATCCATGACCCGTCTGCGGAGTCCAACCCAGATGATGTAATGTACACATCGTCTGAGTCGGACTATGCAGCGTCCACTATGACGAATCAGAATCTCGAAACTCAGCCCACGTCGATAATTCCTCCGATTCAATGGTGAGTCGAACATTTTCATATTACCATATTCTTTTTCAAACAAATATGAATTTAAAAATACATAAAATGGGTCAGTTCACAAGGCTGCATTGTATTTTTATTCCATAGAGGCTAATGTGTTTTGTTTTAATTTAATTTTAGAATGGAGAATAAAGGGGGTGGAGTATTGGAAGAAGCTCGAGAGTGGAACCTTTCCGTCAATTTTAATCCTAATTCTAGGCATCTGTTTTGCCGTCGTAGCTTATTTTTTCGAGTTTCGACTGGTAGACCATCTTGTCAACATAAGAACACGATCGGTTATAGGATATAGTTAGAGTATAGGAAAATAAATGTTAATACTAAAGTTAAGTTTCCCCTACCATATCGGGAGGTTGGGATTATCTTATTGGATTTTTTCGTTACTTGAATTTCCACATGATGGTTTTTCTCAAAACTGGTTTTGTTTTCTTTTAGTTCGTATTAACATCGAGCAAGTACGCACGTACAGAAAATAATAACCAGTCCGAATGAGTTCAGCACACAATATCAATTTTAGAAAGTTTATTTCAGTTACTCTGAACTTAATATAATGTAGTAAAATTATTCCGCTAAGGTTTGTGTTTGTGTTAGCGTTCAGAATCCAGACGAGTACAACCTACCTAATATCAATTTTAGAAAGTTTATTTCAGTTACTCTGAACTTAATATAATGTAGTAAAATACAAAAGAACTTAATTGGGAAGAAACTCGCTTAAAAAACTGAACGGCATGATTCTGAAATACTATCTTCTTAGATAAATTCTAAACTTATCTTTACATCAATTTTTTTCTTTAATAAGATAATCTTCTCCTTGAAAAATAACTCTAAGGTATTTGCTAATTTATAAAATTCTGAATTCTCCGGGTTGTAATAACGACAATTATCAAATATTTTGGTTACGTCACCGATGAAATCCCTCAACCTCGTGTAAACGTGCTCAGACACCCGCATGTCCACTGTTTGAAGATCTAAAATAAAAGTGAACCAATAACAATATGTATTTCAATTACATCCAACTGTAGAATAGGAACTTCAATAATCGAAATTCAATTTTGACTTACCCATCGGTTCCTTAATAACTTTGTAATAGTTTGGTGCATCCTTAATATCAACTGGTTTTATAAATGCCCAAGATGCTTTGTGCAACATCATTTGCTTTGTCAATTTTTGCATGAGAGCAAAATCATCTGGTTTGAGAATTTTTAGATTGGGAGAGTTGAGCTCTGTCGTAGGATCACAATTTGGGCAAATATATTCTTCTATTTTGGACGACTCAGATTGAATGACTCCAATGCAACGTCCATGGAACCAATCTTGGCATTTATCACAACAAATGTAAAATCTAGGGAAAGACAAGAGTTAGCAATTAGTAAATGAAAAATGAATATCCAAATTCTACCTACAAAATAATAAATTTACTTACTGTGAGTCGTCATAAGGCTGTTTGCATAAGCAATAAGTCTTTTCCGTCGTTTGACACGAGTCACAAATGTAGTCACTCAAGCATTTGGACATTGCTTGAGAAATTCCAATGCAATCTCCATGGAACCAATTGGAGCATTTATCACATCCAACGTAGAATTTGGTCTCATCATAAGGTGTATTGCAAATGCAATACATTTTTGACAAATCGAAATCTTCTTTGTTGTCCCTGGATCTTCTTCCTTTCCCCTTTTTCTTTTTCGGTTTTACAATTGGAGTATTATGAGACGTTGATTTTCGTTTCTGCGTGAAATATTATTCCAACGTTAATGTAAATTGCAAATGTCATGTACATTTTATTTAATTAATAATCCAATCTTACCACTCCACGAGAACTACTAGGCTGTTGTTGAGGTTGGAGCGTAGGAGATGGAATTGGATTCGGAGGTTGTGCAAGGATTTTCTCCTGAGTTATTTCCTTCTGCAAAATTCGACGAAATAATGAAAATCGGTCCATTCCGATTCCATCCAATATAATATTACAAAACTCAGTAGACTCGCATACCTGAATAGCAATTTTCAAATCCTTCTCCATCGTAGTCCTCTTCTTTTCAATGTCCTTCTTTAATGTGTCTTTATATTTAGTCAGGATTGCCATTAATTTTGTTTCTTTGATTAGATTGTTGCAATTTTAACAATTTCTTATTGAATTTATTATTAGGCTCAGCAGCCCCAGGGCTTTGTTCAGAAACACCCGATGGTTGTGATGTTGGTGGCGTTATGGCTAAAGAACAATAAATCCCGTTAAAACTCAATTAAAAATCTTAGCACATTAATTAATATTTTATTTTGTGTTAGAAATATTAGGGCTAATGAAAGCCGTTCTTAAGTTTTACAACAAACAATACAAAACATTCTACATTCACCATACGAAATAGAAGCCAACAAGATTACAATAAATAAATTATTAAGTTAATACTTGGGTTTAGGGTAGTTTTGCTATTGGTTATGGCCTGTGTAAAATTCAGTCATTCACAAGTCTCGTGAAACTTAAACCCGACAGTGTTAATGAAAAATGTCTAAAAGCAATAAAACACATTGAGCATGTGGTTAAAGTAAAAGTTGAAGATGAATACATAACATAATCATAAACCCGTGAACATTAGCAGAAACTAAACTCAAAACATTGTGCAAAAATTGAATGTTTGAACAGTACAGTACTGGAAGAAATTAAAATAAAGCAGTCCCAACAAAAACAAAACATTACAAATTGCCAGCCAGCATTCACGTCAGCAGCATTCAGCTTTCCCCATCCTTAGTAAGTACAAGTTACAACTTACAATTTCCCAAGAGCTGAGGAGAAGCCATGGATTTTATCTCTTGAAATTGTCCACCCTGTTTGTCTCGACTCAAAATTTTTGGCTTTTTCTTCCCTGGACTTTTGTTGACCACTGGATTCAGTGACTGCTCTAGATTTATATTTGCGTTTGCATTTTGAATGACCATATTGATAGACTCATCAATGGAGGAGATTGTAGATTCTTGCAAAGGTTTGGACTTTTGTGCATTTGCATCAGAGATGTGTTGATCTACTTGAAGTTGTTTATTTGAGTTGTGCTTGGATCCTCACTAGTTCCTCTGGACTGAAATTATTCACACCCTTAAGAATAATTTTAGAGCCATCTGACGTTTCAATGATTTGAGCTGGGATTGGTGAATTATTTGGAGTAGTCATGCCGAATTGCCCGTGTCCCTGCTGATTTATTGGAGTTTTCGGAGCAATCATCTGCTGATTTGGACTTGTAGTAGTAGGAACCAATTTTTGATATAGAATATTCGTTCCAGCTGTAGCAGCTGCTGTAGATTTTCCATCTTGGGCAGCTAATGGACGCTCTGCTGGGGTCATTGGAACTGTTGGAATCATTGTTACCCCAACACCAGAGAATGTTGGTTTAGTAGGAGGAAATCCAGCAATAGATTTTGTCGGTGAGATCGGAGAAGCTGGAACAGTGGAAGAAGTAGTCGTCAATTTAGTCGTCGTGAGTGAAGTTGGTACATTGACATTATTTCCAATTGGGATCGTCTTTTGAAATTTAGACTTTGATGGTGAGACAATAGAAATTGGGAGACTCGATTGGTTAGAAGCTTGAGATGCCAGGAACTGAGCAGCCGCAGAGTTTGTGGCTGCAATGACTTGTTTTGCAGTCATTTTTGGCGGGGGTCCTTGCATAATTCCGGTTGTTGCTGTTGTTGTCGTATTTAGATTAGGCCGTACGGCCTGCTGTTGACCCAAGATCCTCTCCGATGAAACAATTTGTCTTCCAAGGATACCAGGTTGAGTAATAAATTGATGGCCGACTCTTCCTGGATTCTGGGCTGCTACAAGGATCGTTTGTTGTTGACCTTGCCCTCCCATTGGTTGACCCATACTCGTCACAATTTGTTGTGTAGTCGTAAACCTGATTGGAGTGTTTGTCCCAGTAGGGATACCGCTGCTAGCAGGAGACATTGAGACCATGACCAATTGTTGAGGCTGCCCAGGACTTCCAGTTGCAATCGCCATTTGTTGGGTCAGAATTTGCTGACCGGATACATTAGTTTTGGGTGCAGACATCATGATGAGTTGACCAGCTGCATTTGTTCCAACAATTTGTTGCGTAGTCATGGGTTGGGGGGTAGTAGCAGTAGCAGTAGGTTTTGCCGGAGTAGCAGTGGCATTGCCTTGGCCTTCTTCAGATTTTTGCACTGCTCCAGTCTGAGCCTGAGGCTCATTAGGTTTAACCACAAATTTTTTCTGTTGGAATTGTTGAGCCAACGCATTAATCTGAGCTTCGTTCAACCCACTAGCATTGATCATAAAAGTTTTTGACCCATCACTAAACATAATTTTATTTCCTTGATTTGTAGGAACAAGCGTAGGCTGAGATTGTTGTTGCTGCTGTGGGCTTCCTGCCAATTGTAAAATTTGACCGCCTTGATTTACAAATTGAATCTGCGACGTCCCTTGTGCTTGGCTCTTGTTAGATTGGTTTGCGATTAAAATCGGTGTTTGCTTGCTTTTGATTATATTTGGCTGAACTGTTCGAATTATGGGACTATTGCTGTTGCTAATCACAGTTTTCATGGCTTGGCTGCTTATATTAATCAATGGTTGAGCATGTGCAGTGGGAGTTGCAGCCATTTGGACAAGTTGTTGTTTTCCTCCTGGTCCAGTCGTAACTAATTGAAATCGAGGTGAAGCAGCTCCAGCTGGCCCTGCCACTACAAATTGTTGCTTTCCACTCCCAGCAGTCGTTCCAATTACAATTTGTTTACTTCCAGCCATCATCAGTTGAGGTTTTCCACCTGGGGTCGTGGTCATGATAAGTTGTTGTGGTTTACCACCTGGAGTCGTAGCAGCCATGACTATCTGCTGCTGCTGGGGCTTACCACCTGGGGTAGTCGGGGCCATCAAAATTTGTTGCTGTTGTTGTTGAGGATTGGAAGCTAAGACAATTTGTTGTTGCTGTTGCTGTGGTTGTATGGCATTAGTAGTTGTCGTCACAAGTTGCTGAGTTGGAGTTCCAGCCTGCGTAAAAATTCCACTCTGCTGCTCGGCTCCTGCTTCACTCGTCGTCGTGCTTGTTCCCCCAGATGTAGTCGCTGTAATGACATGGATTTTTCCATCAGCCGTCTGATAAGCATGTTGCCCAGGGAGTAAACCTCTCAATTGTAATTTTCCATCTAACCCTCTCACAATTTGTAATCTTTGATCTGCTGGAGCTACAATATGCATTT
>WJEZ01002624.1:0-12948 GCA_009869925.1 Thalassaphorura encarpata | reverse complement strand
TTCGTCCGTCCGTACGATTATGATGCTGATATTGCTCCTAGGCACATTCCTGCGTTGAGACTGATTCCCTGGATTACTCAAAAAGGGACAAAGGGATGCCGGCCAAGAAAATCCCATTTCATGTTCACCCGGAGGTGTAAAGAAGAAGAAGTTGGTGGTGGTGGTGCTTTGTAATTACTGTGACTGGATGAACGTGGACCGACAGGGAAGAGAATGTGGAGGATAAATGGAAGATTAGAGGCCGCCCGTGGAGAGAAAACACTTCTCGTTTTAAAAATTGTGGATATAACGCCTAAGTGCGAAAAGTCAAAGGAGGGTTCAAACCAATGATTAATTAGGTATTCAAACCAAATCAACCGACTCACTGACTGACTGACGAAGGCATCAGGCAACCTGGCATTCCTACTTTTACGATCACTCGTCCAATGATATTAGAAAAATGTTCCTTACTTTCGCTGCAAAATTGTCAGATTCTGGATTTGTCAGATTTTTATATTTGATGCAAAAATGTCAAGCAAAACTATAACATTTCCTATAAATATAATCCACCTATATGTAGGTCTTGCTCAAGAGATAGTCAGGGAAATGAATTGACAGGAAGATATTAGCTCATTGCTCATTGAGCTATCTAATTATCCGGCAAATGAATGAGTTTTAAATGAAGTAGCCAACAAAGACTCAGGCTCAACACAGCGGAAGGGAAGAAGAGCCTGAAGGAGTGTGTCTCTGTAAAAAGGCGTCAGAAATGTATTGAATGAATTTTGTCATCTGTCTCCTGCTCCCTGTGTGTGAGTTGTGTGTGACTGATTAATAATAAAAGCAGCACTGATGCTAGGACACATGTCCCGTAGTAAACACAACCACAGTCCAAGACAGCGCAGCTCCCCAAACGTAACATTGATTTGGCACGGTTCTGAGACTCTTCACGCGAATAATCTTGTTCACGTTTTCCAAAACATGAAGGAACAAACAGTCGTAATGCAAAGGCAAGAGTTGAATGAATGGAAAAATGAAGGATTGACAATCATAATAATAACGAAGGGTAAGAACGAAGGGCTCGCTCAGAACAATAGCCTGGATCTCAGATGTAATCCTTGCCAAGCTCAAATACAAGTATTATCTACATCAGCAGACTAAAAATTTTAGTTTAGTACTATTTCTTCCGAACTGAACTGAACTTGTATGCAGATTTAAATCAAGGCAGTAAATATCGAAGACTTATTGCTTGTTGGCCACTATTGCACTGGGCGTAGCAGTAGTGCCAGTGCCATCATTCGTCACTGACCTTAGCAGACCATTAAGGATTTGGATTACTTTGCATTTACCACATCATAACTTATCACCCAAGTTCTCGCCCACTTATTTCTCATTCTTGTCACGAAAATCCATAAAAATCTTTGAACTTGATGATTGGGATTGAATTTACTTAATTTATAGATTAATTTTTAACTTTGTATGAATGCCAGGCAAGGCAAGGCCTAGAGTCTAGTTCCGCATACCAAAATACGAACAGGACTAAACTTTCCAATCTTTACAGTTTATTTCACGTTCCTCTAATTTTAATTGTTATCAAAATATTCATTACCGTACAAAGCATTTGCAGACATGCCTTGCTGTGGCTAACCTAATTTATGTCATGTCAAATTCGTGATCTACTCAGCTCCCTGTGTAACCAGAAAGTAAAACTCACCATGAGTAGGAAAAACAAGTCATGGACTCGATACTCATTCTTATTGACACTCCCATAATGTACATATTCCTTCATATAATATTATTTGGCTAATAAATATTTTTCCTTCAGCAATTATGTCAACATAATTGCATTAATTACAGGTCCAGCTATCAGTACAACATTAAACCTAGTAAATCTCTTGTCTTGTATTGAAGATATCGAACAAAATTTGTCTGAGCTATGCCTGCCATCATGTAAAGGTAGAGGCCTAGGCCTTGGTAACCCAGATCGTGTCATGTCTTGCATTTTGAGAATAAAATCGTGATTCACTTCTGGGAACATTTGCCTACTGATCGTCAATGGTGGTGTTGAGCTCATTAATTTGAAAAGTTTTATGCGTAATGAGACAAATTGCAGGCAGGAGACCTTTGGTCAACAATAATTATTATGTATTAATTAATTTAAAATACAACATGTCTAGTCAGCACAAGTAAGACTGAGGATTGCAACAAATTCTTCGACCTCTAAACTCAAGCTGACTCCTAAGAAAGTCTCCAGATTGTTCACGTTCAGTTGTTGTGGGATTGGGACGAGTCTATTAAGTCAGAACCGAATGAGGGTTCAACTGAAACTTGTAGAAATTGTTTAAATAATAACATACGGCTAATTGTACCAGAGCATACGTCATAAGGGTCGGGGCGATCAGATAGGAATAATTATGGTTAGCTGGCCGAGTCAGTGTTGGTGTTGGAAGGGACGGAGGTCAATTTAAGTAATTGATCCCAATTTCTGGAGGGTGTAAACACCTTTCTCCATTCTTCACTGTCTTTCCAATGGACTGACCGAAAAGGCTTCAACGTGAACGCCTTTATTCAAAGACCCATCAGCCAGGCTTTGAGTATGACTGGCGATATTTGGACTCCAAGAACAGGATCGAGGATCGGCATGTTTTCTAAGGGAGAAAGATTCGGAAAGTTGTTCCTTGTTTTGTTGAGCAGACACTGTGTGAATTGTGAGCAGTATTTTTCACGCCCTTTTATTTCATCAGTAAATCTTGGTTCTTCTGTCCCGTTCTTATTTTCTCATCTCAAGTAGTTGCTTTGCTCACATCACCTGTATGTAATTATTGTGATTCGAATACCCATGCTTTCTTGACGGGTGGATTGAATTGAGCACTAGAGTTGGGATTCAATTTGTTGGAAACCTAACCGCGTGATTTCCCACCCTTTCATTCCAATTCCAATCCAACAAAGCTAATCACCGAATCAAAGAATTAGCTCGACGACTGCGGCGGCTTCTTTGTCTTGAGACAATTTCACATGCTTTACTCAAGTTCTAATAGACATTGCAAATTAAATTAAAGATGTTTTGTTAAATAGAAATCGCGGTAAGGTAGCGAAATTATCTGAATTGTGTTAAAAAAAACAATTGCAAATAATCAGTAAGCTTCACCTCCTCACATTTTTTAATAACTTCAGCTTAATTTATATTGCAGTTAAATAGATCTGGCAAACAAAACTTTCGTCACAACTGTGCATTATTGGGGTATTAGTCTTAGATACAATTTTAAAAAAATATGTTTTCTCCTTGACCCAAAAAACTAAGGTGCGAAAATATCAATATTGCAACCAAATTAACTTCGGTTAACATGATGATGACCTAGGAGGAGGAACCCACTTTGTAGAGAAATTGAATAATGATTCAGTTAAATAGATCTGGCAAACGAAACTTTCGTCACAACTGTGCATTATTGGGGTATTAGTTTTAGATACAATTTTAAAAAAATATGTTTTCTCCTTGACCCAAAAAACTAAGGTGCGAAAATATCAATATTGCAACTAAATTAACTTCGGTTAACATGATGATGACCTAGGAGGAGGAACCCACTTTGTAGAGAAATTGAATAATGATCCGGATGTCAAGACACGACTTGAAAAAACTATGCGAAACCTTTTTGCATACCTCATATTCCTTATTTACACGAAATCGATAAATCTCACATGAAAATATCGACTAACAAGCACAATTTGTAAGTGGGAGTAATGATTAATTTGTTTGGGATGAGCAGGGCACGCCAATTAATCTATCAGAAACGGAGATGGCATTTACATCCCATCGCATGCAAGCAGGCTGGAAATTTTATTCTTGTTTACTAAAATGTACGAAAAACTCGTCTCAGATTCAGGTTTCGCAAGAGTGCAACAAATCCAACGGACAAATTGCCTAGTATTGTGATTGTGATTGTAGGCCAGGGGTTTGGCTAGAGCTAAGCTAACGCCTAAAGTAATTATTGGAATAATTGACACCCAATTTGGCGAGATGGATAAAATGAGATAGGCGGCAATCCTCTCAATTTGGACTAAGTAGGAGTAGAGTACAATCAGATTTGAGATTATCATTGTTAAGCAACAATCTTCCATTGTAATTTTGGGTCAATCCTCTCAATTTGGACTAAGTAGGAGTAGAGTACAATCAGATTTGAGATTATCATTGTTAAGCAACAATCTTCGATTGTAATGTTGGGCGTAGGTCTGTTGTGTCGTTATGTGCATTTGATTTAACTTGCCAGAAAATCCGAAAGTGTATGTTAAAGGCTAACGCTTTTGAACTCATTTCAAATTCAGACAGACAGAGAAAATATCCTCATAGGTTTGTCGACTTTTAACTTTTTATGTTAGTGGTAATAGTGAAGAAATTGCTGTACGTAAAAATGATTGTTGTTGCTTTTATATACAAGATTGATTGTAATAGAATACAAGGTATGATAGGCTATTACCGGTCCAGTTTCGTTATGCAGGAATCTGCATCGCAAGACTGAGAATCGTGTAGAATTCTTTGTTCACTTAAATTGAGATTCAGCAATGATGCGTGGATTTGTTGGTATTCATGTTCATTTTGGTCGAAGGAAGAAGGAGTAGAAATAAAAGTAGTTGGGACCCTATTGTTCTCCTTTTGAGAAGGAAAGGAAGTCAGTCAATTCTATGCATCAGATCATCATCATCGTCATTTAAGCCAAGTCCAAGCTTTGAAATGAATTCCAATTTCCGCCCATTTAAACCGTGCGTTAAAGTCTGAATGGTCTTTGGCCTAGGGTCCCCATTGTTGCGTACATTACCAGCTCCTCCAGTTGATTCTCACAGCATGAGAGAGTCAATTTCCATTATTTAAGGGAAAGAAGAAAAGACGAGTGAGTGTTGTTGTTATTTATGTATTTTTCCCGGGCAGTAGCAAGAGCACTAGCACTAGCGCAGCGGCAGGGCTAATATGATGATGACACACCATGCAGAGACTTACTTTACCTTTTCAACTGTTTTCAATTGTTGCAACACATAGACTCAAGTACTTACTTGGCACTTTGTAACACAGGAACGGTAGGCTAAAACTTGCCCACAATAATTGCAAACGTCACCCTTCCATGAATACACATGTGTAAAGTAATTCTCACCAGCTTACTTTGTTACATGTGGGTGGTCAAAACAATTTCTTATTGAGATACAAAATTGAGGAAGTTTTTAATAAGCAATAGGTTACTGGTGTATCGTACAAATTATATCGACTGAAATGTTGATGGTAGGACCGATTCAAATTTACCTTTACAATCCACTTATTTTTCTTTTCAAGAAGTTCACGAAAAACACTTCATGTAAGTATTAATTAGTATCATTATTACCAGCTGATGGATGAGCTTCATTTACTTTCAATTCGAATTTGCATCCAAACAATCTAAACGCTTTGATCTAACATAATTCGTTCATCATTTTGTAAACTCCTGATTTGCAGGACATGTACAGTGGATACGGAACATTTTTAATTCTCTTAATTTTTAATCGGTAAAAGTGAAAATGACCAACATGATAGCACATGGTCATCATGCAAATATTTGGTGTTAATTTATTCCTTGAGAACAATAATCACTTTATAGTTTGAGGCATTATCCACAGGAATCCTGAGGAGGCCACCGGGCATTTGAGCAATTTCTTTTGAATTACTTTATCCAACTGAGTGGTGCTAGTAGTGCTAGTGGTGATCCTTTGTTTGGTGGACTGATTGCATTTGGAGGACTCATTATTATTTGTTTCCTTTGTGTAATGCGTGATATTATTAGTGTCATTATTGAAGCTGAACTTGACTCTAATTGGAGGAGCAGTAGGGGGTCTCCCGCAGTGCAGTATACTGTAGAGCTAAAGCTAGACAAAGGTATTATTATTATTATTTATTTCAAATGGTTGAGGTGTACCTTTCGACAAATATTGTTCTTCAATGCAATGCAATCCAACTGTTGTTGTCTCTCATTTGAAACGTGATTAACATTAGATTAAATGTCCCGGTGAACGGCAAAACTCAAAGAAAAGCGTCCCACGGTCCATTCGTGGGGGTTTAGAGAAAAAGCAATTCTTATCCTTTGTTCTTAACACTCATTCGGTTCAATAATTACTCTTCATGTCGAATTGTAGACTATCTAAACTTACGTATGTAGATTGGCCCGACTTGCTAATTAAAAGTATTCAATTTAATTGCAATTCTGTCATTGTTCTAAAAATTTCAAGTCTTGCAGAATCGTGTAAGGCGAGTTTAGGTGTAAATTATTATTTTCTTTCACAAGTTAATGAAAGTGTAATTGCTCCAGGTCATGGGTCAGTGAATTTAAAATTTCAGCCAAAAAGCTGTTTCCTACCAACTTTTATTTTCTAATTTGTTTCACCAAATAAATTCTAAGATTCCAATGGCATTTCAAACCAATGACCAACGGGTGGTTGTCCATATTTTATTTATTGCTTTGCTTTGCAGCTGGCCGGCCTCTTGAAATTTGAAATTATGAGTCCATATGGTTATGGTTGGTATCGAAGGACTCATGCAGGGCCGAGGTAAAACGTCAAGTTCAATCATTGGATTCCAAAGCAAAGCTAAGCAAAGCAAAGGAGAGAAAGAAATTTTTATTTGATAGATAGTTGTTTGAGGAGAGAACAATAACAATGCAATGGAATAATTACCAATGTGAGCAGGGAGCCCCTATGCAACATTCAGTTGTGAAGATCCACAGGAATTCATTGTCGCTTTTATTCTTTCTTTGATTCCCCGTCAATCCATGTGTAAGGATGAGGGACCCTTAGGGTAGGGCAACTGCCATGCCATGCCGACACAGTTGCATCGGCTATTGCATTTATCTATTTTCTCAACTCTGATTACAAACTCTCACTCTTATAAACTACGTTGGAATTAGAAGAGAAGATTCTATGTTTAAATACTATGTCAATGCTATTCTCAATGTGCACTGCTCATGCAGCTATAATTAAATTCCAATATGTCCTCATTAATTTAGGCAAATATTGGATAATATCAACAGACCAGAGAGAGAGGACTGAACGCAAAGTGAAATTTGAAGAAGATTTAGTGATACTGGTTTAACTAAGAATTTTAACTAAGGTTGTGTAGAACTTACTTTTACTACAGTGCTCAATGACACAAATATCTGTAGAAAAAATTTCAAACCTATCGATATTTGCAAAAAATCCTGCGGAGTCATATGCAACCTACAGTGTGCTTTGGAGTAATTTATTAAGCGAGATACATGAATTACCGTGCAAAATCAAATTGAATCTTGACTCAAATATCCAAAAGCTTCAATAAAATCTTACAGTCCCAAGAATTTTGAAAGATATTTAAAGAATATATGAAATGTAGTCCAGTAAAATTTTTTATGTGAGGGAGCTAACGATACTGAAAACGAAAGATTCATTGCAATGTCAGTAAACTAAGAAAATGTCCCCAAGTAAATTTGAGTAGTACATACGCACGCAATGCAATGTACTAAAATGGGCTTTACCCCTAACGTCTATGGATGCCACAGAGATTAAATCACACCCTTTCAGCATTTTTTTAGAAAACCACATTACATTTCCAGAAAATTACCAACTCAAGCATGAAATTGAGTCATTTCTTTTGTCACACGGATCAAAGCCGCAGTCGCAGTCACTGCTCTTATCCAAGGCACAGACAGAGAGATAATTACAATAATCACAAAAGTAGCAGTAACATGCAGTGGTAGTCCTCCTTTTATTCACACCATCGCATCCCATTGTTCTCCCATTAAGTTATTACCTGGACAATTTTTGTCAGGAGCTTCGCTCAGAGACTGATGGATCTTGTCCATCTTGCCATGCCAATGCCATACCGTGAGCGTGGACGGGTTAAGTACAGGTTTCATGTTTGGAATAATTGGATCGCAGCTATTGCTAATGCAAAAGCTAAAGCTAGTCTCAACTCTGACGTTCTTTGGCCTGAAGGAGGATAAGCTAAGCCAAAGCGTAAAAAAAGGGTTAAAGTGAGGATTGTTGAAAAAGAAGAAAGAAAGAACAAAGATAGTTAAGAATTTGTACATATGTGGACAAGGGCTGCTGCTGGTACTAAAGGGAAGGGTTATGGAAAGATGCGTATAAGGAGGAAGCCACTCCTTCTTCCACATCCAGGCGGAGATCCGGTGAGCCAATAAACCAACAATTGGGTTTGGCATTGTTTAAGGCGCATGCAGAAGGCTAAGCCACGGGAGGATCATGATCATGTCAAGTACTTGTTGGGGTTGCTTTTCCTTAGTGCTACTCAAGTTGCCCTCCACAGGCACGGGCATGGCCACGCAAACGCTGCTCCTGCTGCTCCTTTAACTCTAGCCAGCCAGCTAAACAAGCATTTGGTTTTTACCATTTGCCTAGGAATTAAAGCAACAACCCCCCGAATCCAAATGCAAACAGGCTTCCAACAACTTTACTCCTTCCTACTCACCTTTTTCAAATAAACTCAGTCCAAAAACCCTTACTTTGCTCAAGGATCAGTCCACACAACTAAACCAACAAATTACCAGTCGACTCAACAATCTCTACAAATGAACAACTCACGACAAGACACAATCACATTCCTCCTTCCTCGTGTTTGTCTTGACATTTAATACAAAATCAACTCAAGTCCAATCTCCGAATTTGAAAAATAAAGTCAGTTTGTGATAATTTCGCAAATGTTGACAGTTTTGAAATCCAAGAATCATGTGAATTTTGAAATTTGACAGTTGAACGGTGACAGAACTATGTGTACGAAGTGATTGGATCTCAATTTCTCGGATATGAAAGTGAAACATGAGAGAATTTTGTGAATTTGATTGAATTTGACGTTTGAGTGTATTAGCCATAGCCACTTAGCCAGGGTGCAAAATGCCTCGACCATCCAGAGAAAGTTATGGGGACCAGAAACCTCCGTATTCTTACATTTCATTAACAGCCATGGCAATTTGGAGCTCACAGGAAAAAATGTTACCACTATCAGATATTTATAGATTCATCATGGATCACTTCCCATACTACAGGTTTGTTGAATTTCCAACGCCAATTTTTCAATGCATCTATTTATTAACTTTTTTTAAGAAAATGTTTGCCAAACCTTATATGTGGTGTTCAAACAAAATTTCCCAATTTATATCTGGCTTTTCTTGTTAGTATGTAGTGTCATTGTATCAGGCTTGTAACGTGTCAGGAAAATCGGTATGATCAGGATATAAAATTTCAAAGAAGATACTAGTAATCAAATCAGACTTGAATCAAAAAACGACAAAGTAAACACATACTAAACTCATATTCAGGCATGAAAAAGCAAGCAAAAATTGTGAATTACTTAAAATTCAGTATAAATGAAATACAAATTTATGGATACCTATTGGACGCTTAAAATAATGAAATAAAAATGTCAACTAATGATTAATTCTACAGTTTCGCTGACGTGCTTTACATGAGCTGTGAATTTGAATTAATGATTAAAAAGTATAACAAAAAAGTACAGCTGCTAGTCAAAATTATTAAGCTATTTATTTCACCACAACTATTTCAAGCCTTCGACCATTTGAAGCGTATTCTTGGAAATTTCGAACTATTGCAGTAATTTAAGCTAATATTGCAACTTTAACGAAATAATATTAGTTCCACTTGTTCAATTACAATGTGTTAGAAGAGAACTTGGAAAAGACTGAGTTTGACGTGCCGTTCAGTATTGTGATGTAAAGATCTGATATTATATACTCTATTCAGCTACGGTGAATCAATCTATGTATTCTTTCATCTCAANGTGCCGTTCAGTATTGTGATGTAAAGATCTGATATTCTATACTTTATCAAGCTAGGGTTAATCAATCTATGTATTCTTTCATCTCAATCAAAGTGTACCGAATCAACTCATTTCAGTTCGCTCGCAGATTTACTTTACACTTCTAATCCAAAATTTGGAAACTACTAGATTGATCTAGAATCAGAATTTAGAACGTTTAGATAGACAGAAACCTTTTGGATTACATATTAAACTTTTATTTACTATGCATTTTCTTGATTTTCAGGAAAAATACTCAAAGGTGGCAAAATTCACTTCGACACAATTTGTCATTCAATGACTGTTTCGTCAAAGTTCCACGCAGACCGGACAGACCTGGAAAGGTAAGCAAATGTTTCAAGTTTTCTTTACTTGAAGTTAACTAAGAACGAAATATTTGACTAGGAGAGAGGGGAATCATCAAATCTATTACAAAAATTAAAACTCAATGCGCAAATTTTCTTCCCTGAAAAACTACTTAATATCAAATTTTAATTTCCACGAAGTATTTCGTTAATGTCTTCGTTCCTCTCCCTATTAGAATTCAATAATCTAGGAATCGGAATCAGGTTAGAATTTGACTAATCAATCAAAATTTTACAGGGAGCATACTGGACTCTACACAGCAATGCTTTTAATATGTTCGAAAATGGTTCATTTTTACGACGCCGTAAGCGATTCAAACTTCATAAAGTTGACAAGGAAATCCTTGAGCGAACATTGAATGGTCAATCCCCATTCGGCTGCTCTCCAATTCAACAATCTTCACCAAATCATTCTTCCCCACCTTCATCCATGCTCGGTCAAAGTGGAGGGGCAAAGGTGAATGGTATGATGTGTGGAATGCCAAATGGAATGTCACCACCAATCCCTGGTATGTCAATTTCTCCTCATGGACTAATGTCTCCTCTCTTCTCTGCTAATCTGATCCAATCAAATGGTGGAAGTGGACTCATGGGAATGCATCCAGCTTTTGCAAATTCTGGATTTCCTGGTGGATTCCCTGGTGCTCCTGGTGGAGGATGTCACCCTGCAGCAGCCATGTTTCTCAACGGTGGATCCGCGGAAGCCCGAATTTTGGCTGCAGCCGCTGCCGCCAGCTATTCACCACAATTTAGAGAAATGTTCCATAAACCATCCGCAGCCGCGGAAAGTCATGCCCAAGCCCAAGCCCAACACATTCACCACCAATTACTTCTCAACAATCAGAATAATAACAATGGTTATTCCAAAAGTCTTCATTTGGCCATGAACCCAGATACATTTGGTGGACATTCTGGAAAAGAATTCCAAGAACGACTGTTAGTTGGAAATGGAACTAGCTTTAGTTATGATTCGTCTTCGTCAGTTAGCCCTAAACGAAAAGTCTGTGAGATTCCTAGCAGCAATGCCAATGCCACGAAGACTCAAGATAAATGGAGTCAGCCAAAAAGGAGGAAAAGTAGTAGTTGCTCCATTCCTGAAGAGAAAGTTGTAGAGAAAAGCATGCCCAAACGACCCTGGAATATTCATAAGAATTCCAGTAAATTTTCAATCGAAAATCTCATTGCCAAAGATAGTAGCAGTAGTAAGGGTGTAGCTACTCCAGATAATTCTCCTTCCTCAGTTACCAGTTCCAATATCCGAAGTAGTGGCAAGGGCAAGGGTGATCAGCAACAAGATATTCCAAACATGTCGGATTCTGCTTCCATCACTTCATCCTCAGATTCTGAATTTACTCACCGTCTGTTAGATGATGAGGAGGACGGGGAAGAAGGGTCTCAGTTTGAAAGGAAACCTAGACATCTTGCCCACATTGAGAATGATAATAGCCGAAATTCAACTCCTAGACATAGCCCAAATTCATCCCTGTGCCAATCTCCCTTAACAAAATTACCTTCAAATTTAATACCAATCTCATCATCGAATGCAACAGCGAATAATTTGGCAGCTGCAAATGCAGCGCTGCTACAAGCCTATCCCTTATACGCAGCTTTGCTTTCTCAGTCTCTTCACTAAATTTAATTTTTGAGACTAGTAAAATCATAATGAGAATTTGAATCGCGTTCTTTCGGATCTCCTTGCAATTGCAATATTCACTAGAGCTCTGCCAAAATGTTATTTATTTAGCCCCAACAGAAGTTTTTCTGAAATGTACATAATCATTAATTTATTGATTAATTTTATTATTGTTTTATATATTGTTCTGCTCATAAAAATTGTTTCCTATTAGAATTTAAGTCGCGTGGACTGGACGGATACTTATTTTATGCATTTTAATTTATTAATGGATTAATATTAGCATCGGTCGGACCCTAAGGACCAGAACCCGAAATGGACTACCCATACCGGTGCCGTTCCATGACAGGTGTATTAGCAAAGTAAAATGGATTATTGTTGTTATTCAGTTTAAGTAGGGAGTGAGTACTACATAAATCTAGAAAAGAAATGAATACGCTTTCATGAAAAGCCAAATTTCAATCAACATGACATTAAAGACAAGCGGAGGAAGATTACATGTTGAGAAAAGTACGTTAATTAAAGAGACATGTTGTCCTCCTTTAACTTACAGCTTACAATAAAATATACTAGATTGGACTAAGTAGTCGCTAATTGGCTTAGCTAATTCACAAAATTAATCTCTAATATGAATTTCTTCATCGAGTCATTCGTTCTCAGCCATGTCATGTCGTGTGTAACTAATAAAAGTCCAATCAACTGAAAGCTTTTCATCGTTTTGTTATCATTATTGTTTTTACTCTACGGACGAGCATCGGCGACCACCACCATCGCAAACATTTGTCATAATGTAATTATTATCCCTCCTTAAACTGCAGTTCATGTTGTCAACCAAATGTAGAACATAATTTGAGCAGAACAGGTTGATGATGACCAGGGCAGGTGCTCAAACTCAGGCTCAGGGCTCAGTCATGCCTTATTCCAGGATGTTCAAGAATCAAATCAATAATAAATACCCCAGAGAGCAACAGAGGGTGAGTTACATGGGCTAAGGCAAAGGCTTCGGCACGGAAAGAACAAGACATGAAATAAAATATCAAATATGATTGCTTGTATATTAAGTCTATTGAAATCAAAAGGTCTTGGACTTAATTAACCCTAAATTCATTCTAAAATGGTATTTGGTTAAGTTGCATCAAATATACGTACTTTCTGGT
>WJEZ01002623.1:0-12951 GCA_009869925.1 Thalassaphorura encarpata | reverse complement strand
CCTGTGATTTTAATTCTGGTATGGAAATGCTTCTTGCTACTGGCAAAAGAATATTTCCTTCATTGTCCACAATGTTTCTTAGGAGGGCTTCATTAATATTAATTAATTCTTGAGTTTGAGGATCAAGGATAGAACCACCTTCTCCAGAAATCTTTCCAGCCTCAATGGCTTGCTCTAAAGTAAGGGTTCGCCCATAAGGACCCTTGAAATTTTCTTGATTCGAAAGTACTTGAGCAGTTTTCATATCAATGATTCCTGCATCTACTAATTCCAAGGGTCGAACTCTAGTTCGGGAGATCTTTGTAATAATAACTGTTGTCGTTGTGAGTGTTGTAGTCGTGGTTGATGTTTCAATAGGAATAATTTCCTCCGATAAAATTGTCTCTGTAATGGGTTCGATGGATGAGTTAGAAGTTTTACGAGCTGTCATAGTAGAGTCATAATTATTATCCTTGGCAGGTGACTCCCTCTCTAATAAATGTTTGACAGCAACAACAGGAGCAGCAATAACTGATAGAACTCCAAATTGCAAAGCATCTTTTAAACTCATTGCTGGCCCTGACCTAAATTTAACCACACCTTTCTTCTTATCAACAATTCCTTTTCGAATTGCTTCGTTAATGTTAATTTCTTTTCCACCGGCACTCGTATCCTTGATTTTAACTTTTCTTGGCTCAACTTTTCCTGTCATGACTGCAGTCAACAAATCAATTTCTTCATTCGTTTTCAAATCTATAATTGTTGCTGAATTCGGATTGAATGTAAAATTTTCTGAGACTTGGACAAGTGGAACTTCGTTAGCAGACTGAGCCGTACGAAATGGAATCATGTCGTCGAGAGTTGAGCTCACGTTTGAGTTTTCATTCCCCGTCTCTGTTGTCTCTGGCATCAATATGACAAGACCAGCTGTGATGGCTTGTTCCATCGTCATAGATTTCTGACCTTCACCTTGATTGTATTGACCTAATGTATTCAATACTTCTTTCTCTAAACTTCTCGATAGAGATATTCGTCGTCCATTCTTAGAATCAATCACTTTGGCATCAATATGACAAGACCGGCTGTGATGGCTTGTTCCATCGTCATAGATTTCTGACCTTCACCTTGATTGTATTGACCTAATGTATTCAATACTTCTTTCTCTAAACTTCTCGATAGGGAAATTCGTCGTCCATTCTTAGAATCAATCACTTCAGCTGATTTTGAATCTATTATTTGTAAATCTACACATTCCTTGAAAGATACTAGTCGATCGGTTCCAGGGACTGTCAAGAGTCCGCTGGCTGGGTCAAATAGATTCTGATCGATTGCTTCACGTAATTTCCAACCTTGAATTGGAACATGCTGAAGTTCACGCTTTAGCTGAGGTAAGTCTTTAGTTTCACTTTTCCTACGCCCATCCGGAGTACTTAGTCCAGCCTTAACGGGAAGCTGGGTGGATTTAGCTTCAATCATTTGTGCAATTGAAGGAGTTTCATCAGGACCAGGTTTTGCAAACAGCCCATTCACTTTATCAACAAGCGTCGCGCACACTGTTTCGTCTAATTCTTCTATTTGAACATGTGGCTGATGACTCAAAGGCATGACTTCCTCGGACTGAACGGTAATGACATGACGAACTGTTTTTGTAATGCTTGTTGTGGTTAAATTTATATTATACAAACCCTTGAGATAACTGGCCTTCTCAGGGCTTAGCGATCCACTGGCTACAACATGATCCATGGGGCGATAAACTCCGCTTTGAGAATCCCATGCTTCACCAGTAGGTAAAATTTGCTTTGACAGAATAGCATGAATAACAGGGAGCTCTTCACCATTTTGAGAAAAACCACTTGGGGAAATTAGTGTCGGATAAACTTGAGGACTGAAGATTTCCTTTGCATTGGGTTCAACTACGCTAAGAGATTCGTTGTCATCAATTTGAACTGTTTGATTATCAGGATTAATCAAACCAATTTGAACAGCTTGGGTTAAGGACACATATTCTTTTGTTTTAGGATGAATGACACATGGTATAGTAAAAATATTTGTGCGTTTAACGGATGAAAGAAGGCCCCTGGATGCAGCAGCTTTAATTGGCAACAAATCATTTGTTTTTGTATCTCTGACTTGTCCATCTGATGAAACTAATTCCGTCAACAAAGCTTCTTGCAAACTCACAGCTTTTCCAACTTGTGAATCCGTAACCGTTTTATTATCAATGTCCAACAATCCACTAGCAATTGACTCTAGGATTGTTTGAGGGTTTTGAGTGACTGGATCTAAAATTACTTCTCCAGGCAAGGTTGAAGTATCCAGGATTAAATTCATTTCACAACAATCTTTCAAGCTGAGAGGTTTCATTATAAGTTTTTGTTCTCTTGCCTCATCCAGAGGAAGACTAAGTCGTCTGGGTGAATGAGTCTGACTGTTACCCATCCAAACTCCAGACTTTGGGTCAATAACTTTTCGGTTTAAAGCTTCTTGGACCGTAATTCTTGAATTACTTGATGAATCAAAAATTTCTTTCACATCTGGATTCAGCAAACCATACTTAATTGATTCAGAAACGCTCATATATTCACCACTAAATTTATCCTTCACATTCACACCACTTGAAGAATTGTCAAACGAAACGACGTTTTGATCTAATAAATCCGAAAGCGAAGCTCCCGTCTTGGATGTTGAGATTGGAATTTGCACAATTCCTTCAGCTATGGCATCCTTCAGAGGAACACTTTTACTTCTACTGCGCCCTACAGGCAAAGTTATGACCCCACTTTTTAAATCGATGCATTTGTCTTTTATAATCTCGTCTAAAAGGCGCGGCTTTTCTTCTGTTTGCATAGTTTTTTGCGAATCATTTGTCGATTTAGAGGCACTGGTATCTGGTGATGTTTGAGGACTAACTTTTAATACATTCTTAGATTCTAGGGTTGAGCCATTTGAATTTTTGAGTTCAATTTGAGGAGCTGGCGTCAGCTTATTCCCATTGACAGCCCCAGATGATTTTTGTTTGGGAGCTTCGATGTGTCCTAATTCTGTTGGTAATTTTTCTTTGTGATTATTAGTATTATTCGTTTCATTCCCAATTTCCATGTTCATCTTCATTGGAGCTGGTTTCTTAGACCGATTCGTATCCCCATCAGCAAAGTCCAAATGTTGCTCGCCATACCTGGGTGAATCCCTATTCAAAATAATAAAATTCATTAGAGACATCTGCAATTTGTCTTCACTTTCGTATTTTACTAAGATTACCTGTCAGATTCAGTTGCGATATTCAGTACGTGAGACTTCAATTCGGCAGGATGTCCCTTTTGACCTGTTGAGTACTGGACTGGAACATTCTTTTGTGATATTTTTGGGTGCTGCCTTAAGACATTCAGATTATCAAGCAACAGTTCGTACTTGCCATTTAAGGCATCCAACTCTTGGTAAATGGCTTCACTGGCTGGTTGCAACTTGGTCTTTTTGATCCGATTCCCATCCAAACTAGGTTGCACCCCAGCCATACTTGCAAGAAAGGACTTCAGTTTCGAATCGTAGCACTGAAATTGAAAATCAAAGTTAATCGAATTAAAAGTATTTTCATTTCTCAAAGAATCGAATTACCTCAGCTGTTTTAGCAAGTTTCGTTCCAACTGTATTAATTTCTTCAATCACGGGAGCTTGGTCGGTTAATTTTTGGTAGATATTCTGAAAACATCATAACATGCAAATATATCAAATTTAACTTAGCGAAGCTCTGTCGAATGGTTTCCAAAATTATTCTGATGTTTTATAGCTAGTAGCTTTTTGTATTTTTATCAAAATGTAATGTATAAATAAATCGTTATTCAATGAACAAATTTACATACCGTACACTCCAATACCCTATTTTCAGGATCGCCTGATCCTGTTAAGGATGGGATTTTCAACTCCTTATCTATTTCTTCCAGTAGCTTCATTTCACCATCATAAGCCGGACGATATAAGCAGACTATATCAGTAGCCTTGCGTATCAAATCCGCTCTAGAAAATAGGAAAGAAATATTAATATAAGCTAAAATGCAAAAAATCAACTGACGAGCTTTTTATAAAAAATCTGAAACATTAATACAAATTAATACATTACCTGTCATTAACTTGCGAACAGACATCTGTCCACCTTCCAGTCAACTTTTGTACATGATCCGTTAATTGAGTAACATCAGAATGTTTCTTGTTAACTCCTCTAGACTTTTCTACAACATTTCGAGTGTTCTTTGCATCCTCCACTAGCTGTACAATGCGTGCTTGAGCATCGTCTATCATTTCTTGCACACTTCTTAAATCTTGAGAAACCTAATATAAAATAATATAGTCATAAATTCCAGAAAAATAATGATTGGCTCCTTAAGTAAAAAGATCAAGTTCACAGTCTTACCCAATTAAGATGACTTTCTTGAGATTTTATATTTTCAGCCGATGCCAGTTTTAGCTCCAATTCTGAGATTTTACTAGTTGTTTCATCCAGACTTGAAAGCACAATTTCTACACATTTCAGTCTTTCGACATACAAGTGAGAAAGACTCCAAATCCTTTCCCAACTATTAACGGCACTTGTGAGCTTTTCTTGAATCACTAAAGATTCTTGTGGTGTCGCTCTAGAAGCATTTTGTATTGTCTGTAGTCGAAACTCATGTGATTGAAGCTTCAGTTCAAAACTCTTGTGTTCAACAACTGCTGTTTCTAATGATTCGATGTTTCTTGGTATAGCGTAGTTAACACGGTTCACCAGGACATGTTCCAAATTATCTAACTCAGCTTGAAGACCAGCCAGCTGCGGCAATAATTCATCCTCACTTGTTGAACCTGAAATTAGTATGAGTCAGAACGATGTACATTTATTTGTTATTTTTACCCTTATAAAATTCATTAGCCTTACCACCAACAGAAGTAGTTTTTTCAAATTCATTAAAGAGTTTGTTAACATCTTCAATTTCTTGCTGAAGTTTATCCATGGCCGCATCATCTGAATTATTCTCAAGCAACAATTTTTCACCGTCCTCATTCAAAGCCTTTTGAATTGCAATACGTTGATCAATTCCCATGGACAAATACTGATGTGCGTCCCAGCTTTTCACAACCTTGATTGTTGCAAATATCATATTCTGACGCATCTTTAGCTGTTTTTCTTGCCAAAGATTCACAACCTTGTCATACAATGCTCGTAGCTTCTCCAGTTCGTCGATAGAGTCTTTATCAGGTGGTGGGATAAGAAAACAAGCACCAGGCACAAGTCCTTCTTGACCCGATGAATTCCTCACTTTCCACAGCACTTTCTGGCTATTGTCCAGCAGAACACAAGTTTCATCCTTGCCGATGAGAAACTACATTTTTAGGAACACAGAAATTAAATATTGCTAATTGGTCACAGATCAATTATACGAAACTTACATTATTTTGTGAATATGAGCAAATAGCTGTGATAGCAATGGGTTTTGTAATAGCTGCCTTCCTTTGCTTGAATGGAACAATTTCTGTGCACTGAAGTCCCAAGTCTTCCAATGCGGCTCTAAATTTGGTCAATTCTTCACGCATATCCTGCATATCCTTTAATAGAAATTCTCCTTCATCCAAATCAAAATCAGACTTGCTGAATGTTGAATTCAAAAGTGTCAGTTTCCTAAAAATTGCAATGAATTGATGTAAACTTCATACATACAAATAATTCTTTTAGTGAACTCACCTGGATATACTTTCATCACAGGTGCGTATTATTTGAAAATATTGCTGGTACGTCCTAGCATGCTTCAGATGTACCTCAAGGCACGATACAAGGTGAAGTAACCAGCTCCACTGAGTTTGCATTGTTGACAAATACATGTCAATGCATTTTGATGCTGGATGATGTTGTAATAACAATGATTCCCCTCGATCTTGTACAGAGTTAAATTGTATCTGACGTCTTTCAAAGTCTCTCAGCAGTACCTGTAAAATAGGAGAATAAGTTCTTATAAGTAATATTTCTTTAAATTTCGATTTCCAAGACTATTCAAAAAATTCTACCTGTGAATATTGTTCGACATCATCCAATTTAAGATTTTTTGAGCCCCAGTCCCTAGTGATTTCACGCTCTTCCTTTTCGTTCAGCCACAAAAGCTCGTTAGTTGCACTCTTAATAAAATCGATCAGAGTTTCAAGATCCGAGCAGCGTTTCTTAGCAGCCTTGAGCAAATCAGTATAGAGTTTCCCCACAGAATTCAATTGCTCCGAGTAAGCACGCAACTCTTCTCCACGAAAATTCTCCTGCAATGAAATGGCTGTAGTATTATCCTCAGATTACATGAATAATAGATCTTGCTTACCTTTGCTTGAACACACTTATCAATACTAGTCTGGAATTTTACAATCCCTTTGATTTCGTTTCTTTGTTTTTCTAATTCAGTCTGGGCAGACGGCAGGTCCGTTCCGTAGTAGTCGTCCTTCAAATTTCTCTGCAATATCAGGATTCAAGCTTAATTTTATTCATAGCAAGCTTTAAAATAAAATTTTATAGCCTGCATACCTGCATACTGATTATCCATTCGGTAACCTCTGTAAGAAATCGGAAATGTTGATTCGTTTCTATTAGCCGAGTTTCTAGGGTTGTTGAATGGGATGAGTGAAGAGCAGATTCTGAAAAACTAGTCGTTTGACGATGACGCTCGTTGTGTGGCAGTAACATATCACTGAGTCGTACCCAGCGGTGGCGAAAATGCTGTATTCTGTAAATGAAAAATAGACCTTAAGTCGCAGATCATAAAATTAAATTATACATCACTTACATTTCAAGGAGTTCAGGTGACTGTTCAAAAAAGTTATCTCGAAGAAATTCTGCATCAGTAGTCATTGATTTAAGGTTATTGTCCAGAAAGTGCAAGTCTTCTGTGAGTCGATCAAAATTGCTTTTTGCATCTTCAGGATGAAGCCGACCGGTTCTGGATATTTCTTCTGGAACTTTTTGCTCCATTTCTTCCAAGAATGTCTCAACTTGTCTAATTTCTCCTCGAAGTTTCTCAGATAATCGTTGGAGCTTCTGAAGTCTGTTCACTTCCCGATGGATCGCTCTATCTTTTCCTTGGTATGCCAGCATCAACTTTTGCCAATTTCTTTCCAAGTTTTCAAAAAGCAATTCACTTCCAATTGGTTCATCAGGCGTATATTTCTATAAAATTAACCAAACAAGTCAATTCACACAAGTTAACGATGATAATAAAAATGCGAGTAATAAATACCTCAAGTTCCCTGGATAATGTAGCGAGCCTTTGCTTTAAGCGTGCTTTTGCTGGAATTTCGTCAACTCGAAAGCGATTCATGTCTGCTTCAAGCTTTTTTAAATCGGCAAACGAAGATGGAAAATCTTTAGTGTTAACTAAGTCTAAATTAAAATGAATCCAATTGCTAAGATCAGCTGCTGCCTCCAAATATTCCTGCCATTTTAGGGATGTCTATCAAATAGCCAAACAAAATAATATTGTATTACTTAATATTCGAATTATTTGAGAACTTTTAAAGAAGTAGGAAATTAATTCTTCAGGACAGCTTAGGCTAAATTATTGGCTTTGCAACCTACCGTGTCATACAGAGGATGTTCAGCAGGAGGGTGAGGGAATGCATCATACAAAGATGATATATACGTGATCAAGGATTTTTCATCAGGCTGAGGTGTATCCACATCTATTGAAATAGCAAAAATGTTTTAAGCAATTAAACAACGACTGACACAAGGTTTTAAAAATCAATCGAAAATAATAAATACCTTCTGGATCGATCAGTCGAGTGACACCAATCTCATTCTCAGCGATATTGAATGCATATTCCAGTCGTTCTTTGACACTCCTTTTTTTAATATAATTCCAGTCAATCAGGTCGGGTCTATGAAAAATTAATTCATCGATACATCAATATAGTTTCTTACAGTTCCAGCGTAGTATAAATCAAAGAATCCAACCAATTACCTATTGCGATGTATTATTGCATTAAAGGCCAAACCATCACCCCATGACTTTGTAAAATCTGTAACACGTACGCCAGGATATTTCGAACTAGACTTCTGGGCCCATCTCAAAAGAGCGTCTCTCGCCGAAACATTTGCATCTGATCCCACAATTATGTCCGCAATCTAGAAAATTAATTACGAGTAGTAATTACAAATATTACAAGCGAGCGTGCGCTGTCATCATTTTAATCCCAGTATTTATTATTCACACATCAAACCAAGAGGTTCAAATAATCGCGTCGCGCATCAGCATTCATCCTATTTTTATTTGTAGTGTACCTTGGAAGGATAGATTCCACTGCCTAACTGAAAAGATCGATGAGAATAATCAGACTGAAAACGACCAGTGTTTTCATTATTCTGACCGCTACTACCATAAATAAAATCAGATGTATGAGCTGCTGAACCCCTGCTTAAATTTTGTAGAAGTGACTGAGACTGAGCCTCAGCTCGCCATGTATTTGAATAATCAGGTCCTGTAGGAAAATTACTCCTGCTTGAATTGGTGTACATTCCAGAAGATAGTATTTCTTCACCATGGGTCAACGTAGTAGTTTTTCTTATAATTTTACGAGTGAAGGATCTCTGTCCATTTTTCCTAGCCGTTCGACTAGTCGATGTACCAGACCCGTGAGATTCAGTATTAAAAATTCGCTGTGTTCGAACAGGGAGAATATGATCTTCGGTGGATCCATCTCCAGAATCCCTTCTATATTCGAATGTTTCATGTTGAGAATTTTGGTGTACATTATCTGGATCTGATTTGTCTCTTCCGGCTTGAATGAAGAGGCGTGGGCCTCGAACAAACTGGTATATTGACATAACTAAACTGTTTAGCACGCCGTCTTACTTTAACAACTTCAACAAATATTACAAGGAAAACGAAAGGATTCCATAAGCTCATCTAATTTGTCCAAATATGAATCATTCACAGATTCATATAATTTGACAAATCGTGTATTTGATTTTATATCCATTTGGCACCTCAATAGTGAACTATTTTCCAGAACCAAACTGGCACGCTCAAATTCTCCGTAGATAAATCCAATTTTTAGTCAAACAAGAAAATTCTGTATCACACAGAAGAGCCTCGCCGGTAATCCGTATATCATGAATATGAATTGTGGTTTGCCTTGCCTAACCACACCTCAAGTAATTGTTTAACTAAAAGTTCAGCGTACTTCTTGTACGTAAGTAAAGTATTTCATTCAGAAAAGTTGCAACAACTTCACTCAATCGTTGAATTATGTCAACAATTTCCTGTACACATAAGTGGAAGGTTACACACTCAAAAGTTTACAAAAGCATTGTCATTCCGAGTGCGATTATCTCGAAAGATAAACGATACTCTACACAATTTTTGCCACAGTAAAAGAACTCACACACTACTACCGAGCTGAGATTAGCTTAGCTCATTCTCATTAATTAAAAAACCAACTCTACTATTGTACGTAAGGTGAAACTAAAGGCATGTACAAGTACAGGTACATTTAGGTGTGGATAATACTACTTGACATATAATACATAGATGATACAATAATATGAGCACATCCATTGGGATAAGTCCATAACGAGATTTAGGCTAAACCAGCCAGCGGACCCTCACCCGCACACACCTTCTAAGCAACAATAAGGTGTGTACAGCATTAAGTTGTAGGGGAAATTCCTACACCGGCACAGGTGAAATCCAAACCAAATCTAATTCTTCTTACATTCATAACGAGGTGCGAGACCAGTGTGCGAGCATTAACTGTAGTGTTTGTCTTTAATTATGAAACATAAGATTCCGGACGAACGTGCTCAAAATTTATTTAGAATGTAATTAATCCACGTTTCGTAAGATAAGAGCCAAATATGTAAGTTGGAAAAATAACAATAGAAGTCTGATGTGTACGAGTAATTTCATATTAGCTTGGGGTAATGTGATTCTTATGTCCTTCAGCCGGCGTTAGTGAAATGTACTGAAATAATGCCGATTTCATTGTACCATAAAAGTCTAGCTCGGCAATATATATTTTAAGTACGCATAAAAATGGTCTCTTGACGTAATTAATTGATGAATCTTTACACCATTTGAGGTACACTAGTATTTTAGAAGAGAGCAAAAGGAGTTCGACGTGAGCGAGCATAATACCAGGAAAAATGCCCTTGAAGGAAATGAAACTGAAAGTAAATCTTACCTGGAAATGTAATATTATCGTCCAGATTAAACCAAGGATAAGCTTAGGATTCCCATCGACGATGTCTTCTGCCCGAATGTTTACGAGCTTAATCTGCAATTGAGAATTTTCTCAAATGATATAAGAGTAAGGTACAGCATAATTCTTTTGCCTAATGTAAAGCGTCTTTTAGATGATCCAAATTCAAGTAAACAGTTTTTTGATGCTAACTTAAGTGGAAATGGATTCGATTTCATTTTTTACAGCTACGAAATCAAATGAGCTGAAGAGCAACTAAATTCAAAGACAGCTCCAATGTTCAATGTTTCGAATAAACTAACAAGGACAAGTAAAATTAGGGTCTCACAAAGCAATACCAAATTGGACCAGAGTCACCAGAGTAAGTATCCACGGGGTATTAACTAAGTATCAAGTATTTGTCTTCCTCGAAAGTTTCGGGAATTAGATCCAGTTACACGCAATTTTTCAACGTTTTCATGATCTAGTAAACTTTAACTAGAACTGATTAAGTTGTTAAAATTATTCTTACCTTTTTGTACTTGAGGAAGTCAAGACTAGTTTGCACGTTCTGTAGCATGTGAAACCGCATCGAACCGCGCTCACGAGGCTGTAAACATTAATGAGTAGAATTAACATATAATCGAATCGTAAAATTGTATTACAACTAATGTCATAATCTATACGCATTAACTTCAGCTCACCAGTAGCTCGCCAGCAAGTACTTCGAGCAATGACAACAAATTGTGACCATCCTGGAGATCATCAAATAAATCGGCAACACGTTTTCCAATCTAGAAAAATAATTATGCATTGACTGATTAGTCAGCACTCTAACAAATTATTTTCGTTCACAGCTTTCTCCTACCTTCTTTAGATGCATATTCACCCATTTCGTAAAAGTTTTCTTCTGAATGGTGTCCCGTTCATCTGCAAAATTACACAAAATTTTTATCAATTTGCAAAATATTCTATATCAAAAAATGTCCATGTTCAATCGCAATGACTTACCGGCAATTCTGAGCACAGCCCGATCAGCTGGATCAAGTTGCAAAATACTGAGAGGCTTGTCTTTTGCCCAATCTTCCAAACTCTGAGCGTATTCCATTTTAGCTAATTTTACCACAAATATGGAATTCCAGATGTAATCACGATTAAGTCATTCCTTCACCTTCGAATTGTCAATTTGTACAAATTCAATTGTGAGAGACACACTCTGCAAGTAACCTATTTCTTCGTGACTTAGTCATATCACTATACTTTCAACCGGTAACTTGATGCACACTCAAATATCCAATAAATAAATTGTAAGTATGGAACATTCTTTCACTTTTCACACTACACCTGCACTGCAAATGTATAGGAACATGGGTATTGATAACTTCTCAGTGCCTCAATGTCAATGAGGAGTATAGAATTATTCTTGTTGCGACTATTCATGAATGTTTATCTCCAAATGCTAACCCAAATGCATTAGATTAGATTAGGGAATTGAGCTTCTACAAATCATCTGAGCTCACACTAGGATTTCGCGAAGGAATTTCCGCCAGCAGATTGTTGAGTGTGCTGATGGTCATGCTTCGATTTTAATTGCTCAGAATGGATGTAGCGTGCTCTTAAGTCTTAATTAAGGAACTCGTTTGGTACTTTTGCATTCTGCTTGCTAGATCTGAAATAAAATTAAAAGCATTGTTAAACAAATGGCCTCAGAATCTTTCTTTAACACCAATGCACTACTGTAGATAAAGCTATGACAAATGTGCTGTCAAAATAATTGCAAATGTGAAAAATTACTCATAATAGGAGAATTAAAAGGTTTCCTGGTCGGATGCCAGATCGACCAGGAAGTAAAACTCCGACTCCGGCTATGGCTACAGCAATGTTTTCACATTCGAAGCTAAGATAGTGATTTCTGTGCGTGAACGAATTCTCAATTTGTGTTATGAATGTCCTCTGTTCAATTTTTATAAACTAAATCGTAATGAATCATCCGTCTCATCAGGAATCGGACGGCATAGCTTGCTTTGTTTAGCCTGCATCTAGTATGGATTTATTCAAATGGATGTGGAACAGTTACCATTCATTAAGGAAAAGTAATTGAGGGAAGTCGTCCAAGTCTAGTTCAGTCCAATCCATCCACTGTTGTTAAATTGTCTAATAAATTAGTAACAGCCTGCCCATTGCCCAGCCCGTCCTGTGTCCAAATTGAAGTTGTTTATATGAAACTAATGAGATCCCAGATGTAGAGTTTGAATTTTGGTCACATTTCTCATGTGCTCGCCCAAAAGGAAAACTTCACAAGGGAATCTCATCGACTGCTTTTGCTTCCAGACGTCAGACTCAGACGCACAACCCAGATAAACGATACCATGACTCATCCACGATTTTTCTGCCATTTTTATTTTTAATGTCGAATAAATATTAAATATTGAAGTGACTGCAGTCAAAATATTCTAATTTGGACTGGAGTGTTTGATTGCTCACATGAACTAGCAACAGCAACAATGAAAGAAAGTCTGGAATGTATTACAACTTGCAAACGTCTGTGATGCTTAATCATTTTAGGGTGAAAACAATTCATATCTAAGATAAACAAGCCGGTCACTAAAAATTAGGAACTTTAATGTAAATCTGTTTATTCGCAACTTATGTACTAGATGAAAGATCTCTCTCAAGCGGTTGGATTTAGGCACAGGCCGCGCGGCTGCTGCCGCCCATGGACATACTGCCGCCCAGGTAATGCTGCCGCCCATGCTGCACAAAAGCGTTGCCAAATCATTTCCCCATGCTGCC
>WJEZ01002622.1:0-12962 GCA_009869925.1 Thalassaphorura encarpata | reverse complement strand
GATGTTATTGCCACTTCTGATGACACTAGACTCATTGGCCGTCTTATTAGCCAAGTCCCACATCTGATGCGTAACCCAACTGAAAAATTGCTCAAGGAGTTCGAGGTAAGAGAAATAAATTCCAAAAAAATAGCATTAAGGTAAAATTTTAACATATTTATTTGTTTTTTGCGCAGCCTTTGTTGAAACCAGATCTGTCCAAACATCAATCACGATTCATCAACTTTGCTTTTGCTTCTTTGGTTCACCGTGTTTGCAAGAATGGACGTTGTGCCAAGTCTGGCTACCTTACCAAATACGTCAACCTTTACTCTCAACAATACGACCGTAAGTTTGGGGTCAAATTATGCAAAGTTCACCGAATTGGGGCAATTTGAGATTAGAGCATTTTATTGATATATCTTTTATTTTATGTCAATTTCAGAGGCTGATAACTTTGAAGACAAGACGACAGCTGTCCTCCTCCTCAGCAACATTGGTTTGGAAGGTGCTTTGACCAAATTGCGCTCTATCGTCGTTGACAACACCGTCGACCGTACCGTCCGTGGTGCTGCTATCGTTGGAATCAAAAAGTTGGCTCAAACTGACAAGGAAAGTTTCAAAGAAGCTCTTCTCCCAATCTTTTACGATGCTGCTAATCATCCCGAACTTCGTAATCGTGCCATGGCTGTTTACCTTATGCATGGTTTTGATGAAAAGAATTGCTCAACTCATGGCTTTGTCCATGTGGTTTGAGAAATGCCCACAAGTCAAACATTATTTCTACACTTTCCTCAAGTCAATGGCTACAACTGTTCGTCCATGCATGAAGAGTCAAGGTGCCAGCGCTGCTAGTGTCCTTACTTTCTTCCCACCCACTGAAATTGATCGTACCAAGTCTGGTCATTACATTCGTGGTTATTATGACAAGGACTTTAACTTTGGACATACTACTCATATTTCTATTCAAAAGTCTGGAGAATCCGTTTTCCCAACTTCAGTTTACCTTGGATTCAATGGAGCTCTTGGTGGCTATGGATCTTCTTACATGTCTGTAAGTTAAAATCAGTTTAAAAAATTCGTAGAAAATTAGACTGAAGAGATATGCATGATTTAACCCTAATTATTATTTTCTCTAGGTTTTCATCCGTCTTGAAGGAGTTGGTAAAGCTATCGCTGACCGTGTCATGTCCATGACCACTGGACAAATCAATTTCGATGAAGTCAAGGAAGTTTTCTCCAAGGTCGGAGTCAAGGAACGCACTGCTACACCACTCAAGATTGAGTTGGCTTTCCTCATCCACAACCGAGTTGTTGCTTACCATGCTGCTGATGCCAAGACCGTTACTACCATCCCAATGTGTAAGAAAGCAAGCAAATTAATTAACATTAGGTAATTTTCGAAATTTCATTTCATTGCATTTTTTTGTATGTGCTATAGGGATTAAGAAAATCCAAGAGATGAAATCTGCTTATGAATTCAACGTTGCCCGTATGTTCCTTATGGGAGGAATCATTATTGAAGAACCAACAACTTTCGGAACTCCAACCTCCGTCATCACCTCCGCTACTGGACTCGTTAGTGCTAAGGTCAAGGTCAACCGTGAAAAGGCTGCTACTGGCATGCAACAACAGAGTGACATGAGATTCCAGTAAGCTACAGAATTTTTTAACAAATCGAGGCACATTTCATTAATTTATCTTCATTTTTCTTAATTCTAGAGGTCATGCCTTCGTTTATTCCACAATCAACAATCATTTGCCAGCTTTTGGAACCCTTCATGCCGTTACCGCTGTCCGTACTTACCGTGCTCGTGCCCCACGTCACGTAACTGTTGGACTTGACATGAAACAATATTCTTTGACCTTCTCTGCTGAGACCCCAACTGAAGAAGATCCATTCATGGTCATGGTTCACGCTACTGCTTACACTCAAGTTAAGAGCGATTTGGGAGCACCCAAGGATGCTGCTGCTGTTTCTTTGCTCAAGGCTTCCTGTCCAACTTGCGAACCTGTCACCGTCATCACCAAGGGCTCTACTGCTCGTGGAACTGTAAGAATTTAATTAACTTTTAATTAGCTTTTTAATTGTCTAATTAACATTTCCAATTCATAGCGCGAAATCGGAATTCCAAAACTCACCCGCTTCAACTACGTTTCTGGAGTCAAGCGTGGAGCCAAATTCTACGATTGCGAACGACCACACTCCAAACTTGATGTTTTCAAGAAAATGGCCAAATATTTCGCTGAAGACACCAAAAATACTGGGTAAATTTAACAACGCGCAACAGCTTAAACCTGAAGTATCCGTCTTAACCGATTTGCTATGAAATTTTTAGTGGTTTGGCTTTCTGGAGAGTTATGCTTGGAATCCAACACATGAGAGATTCCATTTTCCTTTCACCAACAACTCCAACTTGCGGACTCAAGGTTTACTTTGTCCAAGACAAAACTGCCAAATCCATTTTGCAAAAGGTACAAAATTCGTAAGATTCTTGGGGCATTGTGAGACATTCCAATTTTTCTTAACTTTTTTGCTTCCCTGAATTTCAATAGATCGAAGGTCAAATCAGCGTCAAGTACACTCCAGACCCAGCCCAAAAGCTCGGAGCTAAAGTCCAAGCCAAATCTTCCATCAATTTCGTTTACGGAGGAGCCGAACCACAAACCCGTACCATTGACGTCAATGCCCAAGTCACTACGACTGGAATCAATGACAAGAAGGACATTAAGCTTCGCTTTTTGGCCAAGGATGCCAAGACTGGCAAGAACGGAGTTCTTTGCTTTGACATCAACGCACAAAATAAAAAGGCTGATGATTTCCTTTCCTACACTGGTGCAAATGAGCCAACTTATGAGAGAAACATTAAGGTGACCTGGGGACCAGAGCCAGAAGGTGGAAAGGCTAATGCTTGCCCAACTACTGCTGCTTTCATCAAGGCTACACGCAAGGCTCATCGCTCTCAAGAACAAGTCGAGGAAGGTCAAGGTCAAGGATGGCCATTCAAGCAATGCCGTGAACAAACCAACTCCAAGAACTGGCCAGGAACCGTCACTCCATCAACTCATGAGTGTATGCAAGCTGCCATTGACCAAACCAATCTCCGAGAATCAAATATCACGATTGAATACAAGGTAAATTTATAAATATCCGTCACTCCATCAACTCATGAGTGTATGCAAGCTGCCATTGACCAAACCAATCTCCGAGAATCAAATATCACGATTGAATACAAGGTAAATTTATAAATTTACTAAATAATATAAGTAAAATCACACTAAAATTATCTGTTTGTATTTTTTTCCAGATTGATATCGAATCCCGCAACAGATGGAGAAAACCCGCCGTTGCTCTTGCCGCATTCTTGTTGCCATATTGGGAAGAAGGTTCATCATCCGCTGCTGCCCATGCTCATGCCCATCACGTTGAGACCAAGTCTGACCCAGACTATGCTGAAGGCAAACTTGAAATTGACGTCAGTGCCAGCAAGACTCGTCCAGTTTTGGACATTCACTTCCATGGCTCTCAAGGACAAGAAGAACATTTCCATAATGTTGATTTGGGTGCTGTTCCTGGGCTTTTGAGACCCAAGCCAGTTTTCTCTCGATTCTCTCCATACTACTACAATTTGTTCCAAGCTGGAGTTTTCGGTAAGAATTAAGATTCAATTAGGATTGTGTAGACAAATTTTAAAATTTTAATTTGTAGGATATTGCGTCCATGGCCCTGCATCTACCATCACTTTTGATAACTCTACCTACAATGCTGATCTTACCGATTGCCCAACACTTCTTGCTGCTGATTGTGATGATAAACCACGATTCGCTGTTTTGAGTCGTAAGCTCGCCGCTGACAAAGTTGTAAGTTTAAAAAAATATACAATACGTCCGAAATAGATTCATTGTGGGCGTAACTGAAACTTGGAATTTTAATTATTCATAGGGAGTCACCATCCACTTTGGAGAACACAAGCTTGATTTGACCAACATGAACACAGTCAAGGTTGACGGAAAGGATGTTCCACTCTCAGACTCTGTCTACACTGATGAAGATGAAGAAAAATTATTCAAGTGAGATAAAAATGACATCATTTTAGTCAGAATCCAATATTAAACCAATATTTTGTTATTTTTCCACCAGATTCGTCAAGATCAACCCCAACTATGTTGCCGTGTTGTTTCAAGTGAGTTAAAAATGACATCATTTTAGTCAGAATCCAATATTAAACCAATATTTTGTTATTTTTCCACCAGATTCGTCAAGATCAACCCCAACTATGTTGCCGTGTTGTCTGATAAATTGAGCGTTTTCGTCGGCTACACTGGAACTTACACCACAGTCACAGCTGGTTCTCGCTATCGTGCCACAGCCTGTGGTCTTTGTGGAAACTATGACGGAAATCCAGACAACGATCTCGTTGGACCAAATCCAACTTGCAAATTGAGTGCCAACGACATGACCAAGGCATACATTGCTGCAGAGGGAAAATGCCAAAGCTCTGGTTGCTAGAAGATTAAGACTAGAATTTCAACTAATTAGCTCTACTAATAGTTCTATAAAATTAAATCTATCCCTGTCTTAAATCTTTCTACTAATTATTCGTCTGTCTGTCTGTCTGTCTAGTGTAGGTCGGCGGTTTGAGCTAGGTCCACGCCCACGCTTCTCCTTAAGCCCCAATTCAATATTTTTAAATACTACAACTTTTCTAATATCATTGTAAAAGTCAGCTGAAAATAAAAAAGAAAGTTGGTTCCAAATTCACAGTTGTTTGGTTTATGGATTTATTTTTGAGAAAATACGATACAATTATACAAGTTTCTGGCGAATGTCGTACAGAAATTTTGTATTAAATATAATGATGAAATATTCTGGACAGATTCGGAATTGGTATCATCCAAATTAAGAGCGAGCGAAGCCATTATGCAAAATTGTGTTCGTTTTTATCATAGGAACAGAATTTTCTATATTTTTTGTACTACACTTGCATTAACACTGTAATAATTTCATGTCATACTGCAAAGCATTGGATGGAACTACTAACCATTGCTTGCATGTAAATTGTAATAATCTTACAAGACAAGATTGTAAAATCCAAACCGTATGCATGCACCACAGAAGCGGTAAGGAAAAATAATCTGGTCTGAAATTAAATTGTTTCGGGTAAGAACGTTCTGCTTGGCATGGACATGGCCCATGGCCTGCACCGCTGCTATTTATTTTTAACATTCTGAATCGTGAAACGTTCACAAAATTACACCTTGAAACGTACGCTACTCCTGTCACCAGGTAGTTGGATTTTTGTCTTGTTATGTGGCAGTCGGTCTGAGAATCAGAACCAAGGGTTTAGATCTTATTTGAAAGCAAGAAACTGAATTTTCATCCTAAAACGAATATTAAATTACATTTTTTTATATTATTTCACATTAGAATAGAGTCAAGTGCGGCAGTGCATTTGGCAGTATGAATTCTGAAATGTTGCCTACTGGGGAAACGGAAACTGAGGCCTACGAGGAAAGGTGAGATTGACGTTTCATTTTTGCTGACAATCAGGCAGGGTTTGTTGATTTCCAAATATATTTCATCGCATTATCTATTTACATTTTAGTAATCTACCGCCAATTAAATAAATATAAATAATTAATGCAATAAAATTACAATACTAGATATAAGGAAGTCTATGTTCGCAGAACAGTTGAGCCAAACATTTATTTTAACATTGTATTTGACTGTTTCAACAATTTATTCAGATCTGGACTTGGAAATGCAAATACAGAAACAGAGAAGGAGGTGACCGTGACCGTGACCGTGACCGTACCCCCTGATCCCCTCATTCAATTTGCAGATGACAAAATCGAGGTAGCGAAGTTGATGGAATGCATCCGTTGTGCCAAAATCAACCATCCAAAACATTTGCACTCTTGTTCCAATTCTCATGTAATTTGCACAAATTGTTTGGACCAAATTGGAGGAACTTCAGAAGGCATATGTCCAAATGTCTTGAACAGTGAAGGGGGCATTTGTCATGGGGCATTTAGTCCGCATATCAGCCCAATTTACAATCTTGTGTTCAACAATTCTTTGTTCAAATGTCCATTCACTCAGTTCGGATGCGAGGAACAAGTTTTCGGAAAGGATTTGGAGAACCATGAGCAGAATTGTACATTTCGGTAAGTTAAATTTATGTGTTTTGATATATTTCAAAGTGATTATGAATATTTTTGCAATTTAGCCCAACTCTTCAATGTCCATTCTCGGATTGTTCTCAATTTCTGACTAAATTGGCAATTCTTGACCATGTCAAGTCCATTCATTCCATCCCAAATTTTGAAATAGATGTGGGCTCAGCAGAGCTTCGTCGTATTTCTGTCCAAGCAAAGAACAAAGCCAAAAATCATGCTACCCAACGTAAGTCAAGCATGTTTGAGCACTTTTCATCTGTTAATTCATTAATTTGCACGAATTATTGCAGACCATCAGTGGATCTGTGCCATTTTGACTTGCAACGGACTCGGGGTCGAATTTATGCTCATGGCCGAAGAAAGTGAATTAGAATTCCGTTTGTGGATCTCATTGTTGTCATTAGGCGAGATCAGTGCAGCTGCAGGGCAAAAATTTTTGTGGACAATTGCGCCTGTCACATTGCCAAATGTAAGTCAATATAATAAAGAAGCGGAAAAGCAACTATTTGTAATAATTATGTTATTCTAAAATTCAATTTAATTGGTACAGCGCCCAGGTAAATTGTCAGGGTCTGGAAAAGTGTTTTCATTCGACGGGGATTTTGAAGATGTGAAGAAGGATTCTGAATACTTCACCATGCCAAAAATATCTTTTCGGAAAAATTATGTTTTCAAGAAAGAAGGCTTGAATTTTTGGGAAGTGGACATCAAAATCAAGGCAAGACAAGCACAAAATATACATAGTTGAATTTGCATTACTGGTATAAAAGTAAAGTGCTTAAAAATAAAATTTTATGATACATATGACCAAAAATAAAAATAAAGGTTTGAGCAAAATAAATTATTGTATGAATGCATTTGTTGATTCATCAGTTGTTAATTACATGGATACGTTGGGGTTATGATGGAAGGTGTCACTCAAAATTGAAACTATTTTAACACTCAACTTAATACAAATCACAAGTTACTTCTTCGGCGGTGGAACGATTTTTGTACTATATTTTTTTCTGAGCTGATATTTTGTTCACAATGTAAAATCGTGTCAAATATTTTTTGTTCCAATTGATCCAATGCCCAAGTTCAAAGATCACATTCATATGGATCCAAAGTTCTCAATAAAATTCTAGACCTCTGGCTTGGCTTGATCTCAGCTTCTTGTCTTCCATATCAGACAATAGTCAAATAGTCAGAACGGAATAATACATTCAAGATAGCACCGAATGTGAATTTTTCCTTCGACAGTTGGTGATAAGAATGAATTTTATTTGTTATTTACTTAATTTAAGATCAGAGCGAGAGAGGAGATTTAAGAGAACGCCAGATCAGAGCCAGCCAGGCGCCAGAGCCAAGTCGTCGTCTTCGGTGAGTCCGAGATGTTTTCAGCCCACCTTAGTCTTGGCTAATGTAAATAATTCTTGGCTTTACTTAATCAAAAGTAAATAGCATAAAATTTCCTTCAAGCGGATCAAGGAGGAAAAAAACAACCCAATAACTTCCGATCTGGTCCAATCTAAATAAGTCGACCTTTGACCGACCTAATGATCATGACACACTCTCCTGAGATTCACCTACAAAACTTTGATGTAGGGTGAATTACTTTATCATTTTTAACTTGTGGTTGAGTGAGAACAAGTCCACAATTCCAAAATTACGGAGAAAATGGGCTCGTTTCATATTTTGATCACATTATTGTGTAAGTGGCCAAATACTATAGCATTTGAGTTAATAAAAATTAGACAATTACATCAAAAAATTTCTTAGAAACTACATTCCGATTTTATAATTCTATTTTTGGGGATTATTTTTATTTAAATCTAAAGTTTGATGACAGGATTTTTCATTAATTTAATTGAGGTTTGTAAAATTTATTTGTACAATAGGTTTGTTTGCTACATCGACCTCTGCTACATTTTTCCTCTCTGGAAAAGAATACACGTACAATTACGTGGCGACTGTAAGTGCTGGGTCAAAGGACTACGTTAGTTTTGCATCGTCTTACAACATTACTGGAATTCTCAAATTCCAACTTCCAGCTGGGACAAATGTAATCAATGTCAAATTAGATGGGGTCAAATTTGGAGTTCACAATGGAGAATTTGATCATACTTCTCCACCAGAAATTACACATCAGTCCTATCAACAACTCAACCCACTCACGGAACCATTTCAAATCATCGTAGATGATAATTTACAGGTGAACTCAATTTTTAATTTAATTAATTAATAGAGTCTTGTTAGCACTAACAATTCTTATTTCTTCATTCATTTGGGACATGAGTAAAATACAAAATCGGCTCAGTCGAGGTTTAATTAATATAAGCTCAGATTTATGGCATATTAATTTAGAAGCTGAAAAATGATTTCATCTTTTATTAAAATTTCTGCAATTTTGCTATGTTTAAAAATAGTTGACCAGCATTATCCTGAGTCAAGATGTTCCAGAATGGGCAAGAAATATTCAACGAGGAATTGCTTCCAGTGTCCAGGCTGATGTTCAAACTATCGATACGGACAAGAAAACCAACTATTTTGTCAAGGAGGTAATTGAACAACACTTTAAATATTTTGTTAACTCTAGTTATGGAATTGTGCTTATGTTTTACATATGGGGGCAAATTGGTCTATAGCAATATGTTCTAGCCAATGCCAATGACAGGCCATGTATTTCATTTCGTACTGAAAAGTACAAAGAGCATTAAAAAGATCTGTAAAGTAGCCAAATTTACGCCACATTAAGTTTTTCAAGCCAAACACAGACTACGTATAATTTTTATATTTTTTAAAGAAAAAAGAAGATTTTCTGTTGGTAGCTTTTAATTAGATTTAGCTGATCAGTTGTAGAGAAATATTTTCAAACCGGACTTAAAAAAATAAAACTCCCAGAAGCTAATTCCTAGATTTCAATATTTTTAGAAAACACCACTTGGTGACTGCCCAACGAATTACCAAATCGTTAAGTCCGGGGAAGTTGGAGGACTTCTTGTGAGGAAATTCCGTGCACACGTTGACTGCGTCAATAAACCAATTCGAATTCGACAACCTGGAGTATTTGTCCAGCATTGCCCGGATGAAAATACAAGGGTAAGAAGAATACGCTATCATTTCTTATATTCATTCTCATTTGGCTATTTTGCTCACACTTTTTTCATTTCAGGATATTTTGAACTCAACTTCATTTACAGTGATTGAACTCACAACTCAAAATTCCATTCGAGTCCCAAAGAAGATTATCCATGGCTCTACTCTTGTTTCAAATATTTTCAGTTCCAATGGACATGTTCAATATTCCTTCACAAAGTAAGTCAATTAATTATTCACCTTTTAGATTCAGTCATTTTGACTTTGATTTTCTCACAGAACAATCCTAAAACTTGACAATGTTGCGGACACAATCGTTAAGAAAATCGCGGGACCAACAAATCCAAAGGAATTTCAAGATTTGAGATATGTGTTCGAATCAGAGCTTACCGATATGGATGACCTCACGATTCCTCAACCTTATTTCTTCCATTACAAGAAGGCTGAGACAGAAATTGAGAATTTGTCATATCTGCGGAACATTGTTAGATTTTCTTGCAATATTTTTTATTCAGATTAAGCTATTTTTTTGGTTTTATTACAGCTCCATGATTATCTTCGTCAAATCGCAGAATCTTTGGACTCTGCCAATGTATTTGCAGACGTGGCCACTTTCCACAAGCATAGTCCATTCACTGTCATTCCAATTGTGAGTTCTTTGGACTATGAATCCCTCAAATCCTCATATGCTCAAATCAAAGAAGAGAAAAAATCAGTGGAAAAGTAAGTTTTTGTCTTCCGTCCATCCGCCTCTTCGGATTTGTTTAAACCGAACAAAATATAAAGGCTTAATATAATCCAGATGTGAAAAAGTTGTCTGTAGCTTTAATTCTGTATTAGGCAATTATTCCTGGATGCTCTCGTGATTTCTGGCTCAGGCCCATCATCTCTTGTAATCAGAGACGTTGTGAAAGAAAATTTGGGAATTGCAGAAGAAACTCCAACAATTGCAAGGATCATGGGCCCATTTCCAAATTATGTGAGAAATCCAACCGAATCTCTTTTGAAAGAGTTTGAGGTTTGTAAAAATTAATTTATAGGGTGTAACAATAAAAAATACAAAGTCGGATATTGGTATTCTTTTGGTGTTTGAATTCTAGGAATTAATTAAACCCGGAGTCCCAAAACATAACGCCAGAATTGTTGAATTGGCTTTTGCGTCCCTGATCAATCGAGTTTGTTCTAAAACCCAATGCACAAAATCCGGCTACTTGACCAAATACATCAAATACTTTTCAGATAAATTCTCGGGTAAGAAAATTCGTGATTGTTACAAAATAGAATTCAATTTACGTAATTCTCAATGATTTTTCAGCCGCTACACATTTCGAAGAGAAAACTGCTGTCGTTGCAGCCTTAAGAAATATCGGCGTGGGTGGTGCCGTGGATAAATTGTTGGCCATTGTGGTTGACACAGCCGAGGATCGCACTGTACGTCAAGCAGCCGTTCCTGGTCTTAAACCTTTGCTCATAAAATCCTCAACTACAGTCTACAAGGATTCTGTCCTTCCGATTTTTTTCAATCGCTCCGAATCATGTGAACTCAGAAATACAGTCGTTCTTCTTTACCTCCTTGGGGAACCTGATCCAAGAATCGTTCATCAGCTCGTCATGTACATGTGGACAGAGAAAAGTGCTTACATTAAAAATTTCTTGTATACAACACTCCAAGGGATTGCTGAGAGCACTCGTCCATGTCTTGCACTCAAGTAAGTTAAGGTCAAAGGTCAAAGGTCAATTAATCACACTACAGAGTACTTATTAAAGTTCTTGCTACTTTAGGGGTTCTTATGCAAAAACTGCCCTCTCGGTTTTCCCACCATGGAAAGTGAATCGTGTTTTCTCTGGAAATTACATTCGGGATTACTACGACAAGGAATATAATTTTGGTCAGATGTATCATTTTATTGTGCATAAATCTGGAAAAACTGCACTTCCACAATCCCTCTACATTTCATTCAATGGGCAAATAGCTGGATACGGAACTTCGTATTTATCTGTGAGTTTCTTGCTCTAGTTTTGAAAAGCATTTTGATCCAATTTTATGCAATTTTTACATTAAAACAGTTATTTCTGCGCCTGGAAGGTGTTGGCAAAGCCGTAGCCTCAAGACTCATGTCACTAACAACCGGACAAATTAATTTTGATGAAATTAAAGACGTTTTTACTAAAATTGGGATTGAGGAAAGACAACCAGAGCCCTTGAGAATTGAGTTTGGAATTTTACTCCACAACCGTGTCGTTGTTTACCATGCCGTAGATGGGAAGACCATGACAAGTTTCCCAGCTTGTAAGATTTTTGTTTTATTTGAATAAAAAGACAAAAGTGTAACCAGATAAAGCTTTTTTCTTTATTGTTGAACCCAGTAATCAAGAAACTTACAGAGCTTCAGACTGGATCAAGAGATTTTGACATTACACGAATGTTGTTGGTCGGAGGGGTCACTGATTGAACAACCAACTGAATTTGGAACACCCGTCAGTGTCGTTGGCGGTGGAACAGGGTTGGCCGGTTTTCACATGCAACGTAGTGGAGAAAAAACTGGCAATGTTCTCACGGGTCAAACAGAATTACGATTCCAGTAAGTTTTGGTCTTAATACGCTATTAATTTCATTTATTCCAATTTTATGCTGGATAAGAATAATTTTCTTAAATTCCTTTTAATAATTAATTAAATCGTGGAATATAAAATTAAGGGTATAACAGTTAGGTCGTTGTGAGAGATTGAACGTGAACTTTGACCTCATCTTTCTAAATTTTCAGATTCAATGCATTTGGCGTCCTTTCCGTCAATAATCATTTGCCTGCATTTGGTACAATGCATTCCGTCATTGCTTACCGTACTCTCCGAGCCAGAATCCCAAGAAACATCAAGGTCAATTTGGATTTGAAAAATTATGACCTCAGTTTTGAACTTTTGGTTCCAACTGAGGAAGATCCAAGTTATGGGCAAGTCCATGCAACTGCCGTCACTGAGTTGAGAAGTGACAGTACTAATCCAACCAAAACTCTTCAATGCCAAGAATTATTATTGGATTCTTGCCCAACATGCAAATCACCAGCAATCATTACTAAAGGAGAAGACCATCGTAAAGGGGTAAAAATAAAAATTTTAGTTGATATGGACAAATCAATTTTTTAATACATTTCTATTTTTTAGCGAAAACTTGGCATTCCACAAATTCCATACTTAGAAGGAGTAAATCGTGGCATTGAATATTTTGACTGTGAGAAAGTCCATACAAAAATCCATGTTTTGAAACAATTGAGAAAATTCTTTGGGCCAGAAAACAAAAATACTGGGTAATTTACGGGTGTAGATTTTAAAAAAGTTATTATTTAAAAATTTCTTATTACAGAGATTTCCCACCTGCTCAAGTTGTTCTCGGAGTTGAATATTTGACCGATTCTTTGTTCTTTTCCCCTGAAACACAAACTTGTGGAATCAAAATTTATTTATTCCAGGACAAAACTCATCCATCTGCATTGGAAAATGTAAAATCTTATAAAATTAGGAAATTTATATATTCCAACATATTTTATGTCATTGCAGATTGTAGGACAATTCAATCTGAAATACACAAACGATCCCCAGAAGAAATTAGGAACCGAGGTCAACCTCAAGGCCAAATACAATTTCAAATACACCGGAACCGAACCATTCCAACGCTCGATTGACCTGAGTGCTGTCTACCAATTCTTTGCATTCCAGAAGAACGAACT
>WJEZ01002621.1:0-12966 GCA_009869925.1 Thalassaphorura encarpata | reverse complement strand
GAATAAAAATCCTTTTGCTTTTGCCAAATAGAAACAAGGCGATAAACAGTGCCTCTGATACGACCTACCCTTGCAGAACAATATTTTCCAAATCCACGAAAATATCTTAACAATATATTGTCCTTAGAAATCGTCCTAAAATTTAAATTTTCTGGAATGCCAAGAAAAATATCGGATTCCTCCTTGGGTTCTAATTTACCAAGAGAATCCATAGAATATATCGAGACGGGACGTCAAGAGTCCCCACGACCAAGCTTGTCCAACCATTCGACGAAGACAATGAAGAAAACGAAGTTAGGTCTTATGAGAATAATTTCCTTAATGGTAGCTGACGTGGTCAGAGTCGAGTGCGATGGACGAATAACGACTTTCATCATCCAATTTCCTGGAGCTCAGGAAATGGTAGACCATGCAAATATCACTAGTTCTAGGCATATCCAATTAAATTAGAATTTGTTGTCCAACATAACAATGACAGTGCATGCTCGGCTTGATTAATTATCGATTTCTCATTGCTAACAAGTATCGCTAATCCTAATTGGAAATTCTCACGAAAAAGCAATTATGTATGCAGAAAGTAAGAATTAGATTAAAAACCAATTTTCTGCACGATGAAACGAAACGAAGTGAAGTGTTTCAGTCTTGTCTTGGGTAGACAAATACGTGAATTCATCATAATGTCAAGGTCAGTTATTCAAGACAAATAATATCATTTATTAATCACTAAAGTTAATTATTTCCTATTGTAATGAAAAATTGGGACAAAACGGCTACATGAATTGATGATTGATTCTCTCTGCTTGCATAGAATATTGACCCAAGGAGTGACAGAGCAGATAAAAATAAACTAGAACTGACATTAAATTCAATATTGCACAATATTTCTGTTCCTTCAATTTCTAACAATTAAACTTTTATTCAACACATTAAATTTTGATCTCAACAAACTACATCCCAGAATTCCCCAGAACTCATGCCTATTTACAATTATTTTTTTCTTTGAAACTAATTTTTTGAATCTATTGAATTCATAACGATCAGTATAACCTAAATTGTAACTAAACTCCAAACTCATGCGTTAATCTGATTTTGGCACCCCACACATGCAGAATTATTTTTTATATATATTTAGCTATGACCAGAATCTGATTCCGAGATCTTGTGTTTTTCTTGATTATCTTTGTTTTGACTATGAACCTTATGGTTTCTGCATGGCCATTTGAGTTTAAGGGCTAGCAGCCAAGAATTATTCGACTCCCTTTGAACAGAACCCACTTTGGCAAGCTTGACAAAATTCCTTTCGATGAGCAGAAGACGGATGTCCAGTTCGAATAGCTTTATCAGGATCATTGTAGAAATTTTGTGAGAGGGCGATCCCATAGAAAACGCAACCAACGTACTCGGATAGCTTCCAAATAACCTACAAATTTAAAATACAATGCGTGTCATTTATAAATGACGATTTTAAACGCATAATGTATGTGTTCTACTAAAAAGACAGCTTACTCGTTCAATTTCCTCTGGGTAACATGCAGGAGATTGGAAATCAAAGTCATTGCAAGCACCCTGAATGCAAACTTGTCCAAAGATTTTCATCAGAATGATGCCACGCTGTGCCAAGTTGTCAAACCTCATTGAGAATAGAATCTTCCCACGCATTGATGTCCATGGACGACGGCAACTCTAAAATAGTAGAAAATGTTAAAAAATATTAGTACGCCATAATGCGATTGAGACTTAATTCACAAGTACAGACGAAATAAACTAAACTTACTCTGCAACAAAATCTGAGCTTTGAAGTAAGATCAAAATTGGTCCAACCGAGTCCACGAGGCTGAAAATCTGGAAGGGCTTGCATCCTCCAAACATCAGGATCATATCTGCAGAAACCTTCCATCATTTTCATTTGCCAAAGCATCTGCTGTCCTCTGTGAAGAAAAAAATTGAAAGAGGTTATTAATAATATCAGAAATGCAGTTACAAGATATTTCTAGAATATCTAGAATTATAACTTACCCAAAGAAATCATCGTCTCGAACTTTAGGTGGGACATAGTACTCAAAATGCCGACGTGGCACTCTAATACTTGCCATGATATTGTCATCCCAAACAGAAGCAACGTATGGAAACTCTTGACCCTTGTAAAAGAATGTGTTTCCGTAATCCACCATATTACTCATGATCTCCCTGACTCGTTCCCCAGCTTTAGAATTCCCCATCTTCTTTGCATCCTTTCCTTTGAGGCAACCACTTGTATCTCCAGAATACTTAAGAGTTCCAGATGTGTCTGATCCTTTTTCCATTTGTCCAGTTCTATTGTCATCAGAATCAGTCAGAGGCTGAGGCTGAAGCTTCGTAAGCATTCTCCTCTTCTTCCATCATTGCACTCCAAGAGAGTTTTGATACTTCTGTATCTCCACTCTCAGCCGTAGAAGTCCTTGGTGTACTCTCAGGAGTCGTGTCCATGAGTTTCTTTGCCATGAGCTCAGATAAACCAATTCGTTTCTTCTTCGTCTTCTCTTCTTCCAAGATTTGAAACCCATTAGCCAAAACACCTTGATTACCTTCTGCTTCTTCTGTATAATAGAAGACATTTGGGGTATAGTTCACCGGAGGAGTTGGTTCTGGTCTGGCCGGTTCAACTGCTGGGTAGTACATCAATGGCTGTCCACTGTAATAGTCAACGTAGGCAGGTTCCTGACCCTGATTTTCAGCAGGGATTTCAACAAATCCTTCACCATTGATATTCTCATACGGCAAATGAGTCGGAATCAAGGCAGGCTCTTGGCGGAAGAATCTGTTTTGGACTGGAGTGGTTTGTGGAATGAATGCAAAGGAAGATTGTGGTTGCTGTTGCTGGTATGGGTTAGACGCCGGTACAAACTGAACACCACCCATGGGTCCATTGACCCTTGCAAATTGAACTCCATTGGAAGGAGGTGGTTGAGGAAATCCAACTCCATAAGTTGGAACCGCCATGGATACTTGCTGAGGCTGGGGCTGTTGGCCTTGATTCTGATTTGTATACAATGGTTGTGCATTATTTGANACTTGCTGAGGCTGGGGCTGTTGGCCTTGATTCTGATTTGTATACAATGGTTGTGCATTATTTGAGTCTGGAACTCGTCTCAAGTAGTAAGGTCTTCCAGCAGTTATTCTAGGGGGAAGTATTGGTAATGGAGGAAACATTACTCCTTGTGGTACGCCTCGTCTTGGTACTATTCCAATTTGACGAGATTGGTTTGGTAGAAATGGACTCAAGTTCGAAGGGCGTCCAATTAGCTGTTGCTGAATTTGGAATTGTGGTGGTGGATAATACACCGGGGCTTGGGTTGAACCCTGATTAAATACATTTGAAGGGATTCCCATTCCGACAAACTGACCTTGAGCTTGGTATTGAACAGGACCTGGAGGAATTCCACTGTAGTATGTAGTTCCATTACGCTGAACAGTTCCAAAGGTCGTACCCACAGGTAAGACAGGAAAAGCAACAGGAGCAACTCCCAGGATCCCAAGTCCAGACCCTCGAGGGGGAAGAGTGTTGGGTCCAAAGGGTAAGTATTGATTATTGAAATTGCTACTCGGTACTGTAGACTCACTTCCAGTGAACTCGGATGCTGCGTTATCAGAGGGTTCCATCGGATTGAATAATTCTTGTGGCTGATGAGAACCATAATTCTGTTGACCAAGAAAGTTAAAGTCTGGGGCTGGAATATTTGCCCCACCTTCTCCACTACCATCCACTGGAAATTCATTTTGTTTTTCAATCAACGTTTGCTGATCTCCTCCAGCATTTGGAAATTCTTGCATGAAGACAGTAGCAGCTGCGAGATAGTCAGAATATTCGTTGCGCTCTTGTGAGTCTTGACTGTCACTGTCAGGAGGTGAAGCATGGTAATCATGTTCAAACAAAAAGCGATGCCCATTATGAGGACTTGGACCAAAGCGTGCAGTAGTATTGTAATTTTCTGCACGGACAGTAAAGAGTGGGAGTCCATCTTGGCTCCTTGTAATGTGAAGACGACGCAAGTTATCCTCTCCAGTTTCAGTATTCGGCTCACTCAAATAGTACTCAACTGTTTCATCGTTATTGTTTTCATCACGACGACGAGGGCGAACTCTTTGTCTTTGAGCGTCAAAGTCTTCCTCCAATGGTCCGGTAGAAGCTTCAGAAAGACTATCGAATTCAGCAGTAGAAGAGGATGAGGGAGAGTTTAAAGAAATGTTTTGAAGATCAGCGCTCGGAGGATCCGAGGCTGCTGCCCCTGTCTCAGCCTCTGGTTCGGGGTAACTGAAATTGGCCTCGCGACCGATTTCTTGTTCATCGGCTTTTTGTTCTGCCATTGCAGAGCACATCAGGTAACCCTTCGAAATTGCTGCAAAACAAATAGATGTCGATCCTAAAATTTATTTATTAGATGGATTGAACTAATAGTAGCTATGGTAGGTTCGTTCAGTAATGGAAAGGTCCACTTGGTCGTCCTAAAAAAATTGGCATTTGTCTGATGCCGAACAGATTAACTATATAATAGTACTGACACGAACACATGGGCGCAATAAGAAACCTTAGATTAGGTACAATAATTTAGCAATAACTTAACCTAAGTGTTAGGACCGAGTCCCTAAAGTTATTTTCCATTACTTTCATTGTCCATGCAAAAGGTTCCTAAGCCCTAGGTTAACTCGGACATTTTAGGTCAAGCAAGCGCTAAGTGTGAATGAATGCCCTAGCTGAAGTTCATTCCACTCGCTTCGGATCTCACAACTCACAGCAGAAGCAGATGATCAGACAAAAATGAACTTGAACTCCTAGTCAGTCCATCAAGTCAATATGGATTCTAATTCTGAGACTGGCAGACAGCGTGTCTCCTCATCTCATGACTCACACCAGGAGCTAGACCATTGCCCTTTCATTTCCTTCCTCACTGCCTCAGTGCTAATGCCATTGCATTTGGCTTTATTTCCTTCCATTCCCATTTTGAAAAATCTAACATGCCTCGCCTCATGGAAAGGACAGCAATTTTAGCAACAGTTATCCTCATAAACCTAACTTCAATTTTAAGTAACAACTAACTATTTGTTCCAACAAAATTTGTTAATATTTATGCATAATGCATAATATTTAATATTATGCATGCACAACATGTAAAATAAAAACATATCAAAACCAAGACAGAATTTTTGCACTCCAAACATAAGAACGCACGAAAAAATTGGTTTAAAATGTGACTAACAGTCATTCGGCTGACAAGAATGCCAACCGGACTTACCTGACCTATGACCTCACTTAAATAACGCCTTTAAAACCTGGCGTGGTGTGTCATTCCCAAAACCTGACTAGACATACGATTAACGCCTTCAACGTCTGACCTGCCTGATCTGATAGGACTTGATCCTGTCTTTACTCATTAACTTCAGAAAACTCAAACCATTCTAATCCCTTTAACTAAATACTAAATACTAAACACATAACTGTTTTAAAGTAATTAATTAATTTCTCACCTTTAGCTTTAGCCTTGGCACACAGAAGTACGAAGAATGAAGATGATTTGACTTTTGACCAGGTCGTCNTAAATACTAAACACATAACTGTTTTAAAGTAATTAATTAATTTCTCACCTTTAGCTTTAGCCTTGGCACGCAGAAGTAGGAAGAATGAAAATGATTTGATTTTTGACCAGGTCGTCGGGTCAGTTTCAATCTGGAGATGACGTGGAAGTTAATTTTCCGAGGAGGAAGTTGAAAAAGTATGACCAGACAGGTTGACGCCAGACGTTGTAATGATGGACATGGACAATGAAGAAGAAAGAAAAGAAAGAACATTGTTGCTGCTGCTGATAAAAGTTCAATGTCCTGAAGGGGCACAGATCTGTGAGAAGAGTTGAGAAAAGGCAAGGGTTAATTTTCTTGGAAGATGTTTGAGAGTTGATTGAACTTTGGTCTATCCAGAGTGGAGTGAGAATTGAACTGAGGCCGGGCTAAGGATCAGCAGGCAAAAGTACGTCACGGCCAGACAGGTAAATGACCTCCTGGTTTCAGGCTGCTGTTGATAAACATTGAGTCAGAGCCAGACAGAGTGGCTGGCGTTGGGATAGGGTATTTACACATACTTTATCCACACACAGACCAAACACAGACAAAGCCATGCCAAGCCAAGCAGATGACCACACCAAACACAACAGGACAAATCCATCCATAGCCTTCCAGGTACTGTAAAATCTTTTTACTTTTTACTAGTAAAAAAAGCAATAACCTTTGGAACCCGAAATTCGGTTACACTACCAATGTGCATTGCTTTGGTTTAATTACGGAGGAATTTAGCCAGTTTAGAAGTTTCAATTGCAATACAGGCGAGAAAATTGAACGTGCTCGTAAAACTTGGTCTAGTGCTATTATTGCCTGCCTATGCGTTATGCTCTTGCAATTTTCATATGCATTTTCATGCAGAACTTGGTTCTCTCCTTGTTTTTGTTTGCATGGAGGGATAAGACAAAGGAAATTTTTATTTTACTCAAAAACTTGGCTTCTTTCGTGGAATTTCTATAGACTAGTAGTCAAAATCGCAGTAATATTCTAGTTCTAGTCGAGAAAACTTATGATTTTTAAACTGAATTACGACAAAATTCAAAATAAGTGTGCTCATTCGTCCATTTGGCGAAAATTACGCTAATTAAGTGGGTTGATTGTAATAATTTATTGTGCTTTCCTGTTTTCTCAATTGCTAACTCAAATCTCTCAACACAAAATTAACTAAAGCAGAAACAAAGCGGGCGAGGAGACGATCCGCATAATTTGATAAAAACCGACTCAACGCCAACATTGGCTCAGAGAACCAAAATAGACTTAAGAGTTCTATCCCAATTATATTCACAAACAAGCATAAAAAGTATATAAATGCCAATTTCTTGAGGAACACGGCCCAAGCAAAGTAGTACAGCTTGAATTTCTTCCATAAATATAAAAATTTTGGTTTCCAAACTTTGAGAACAACGACACTGGCTGGGACTACGATGGTAGGGGCCACGGTAGTAGTAGTTGTGGTTGTCGTCGTAGTCGTTGTAGTTGTAGTCGTAACTCCTGGACATGAATTAGTTGGGCAACTACAAGCGCAAACTTTTGCAATTGCTGGTAATCCATTATTTGTAATTGACACGGATTCTTCACAAACTTGAGCAGTTCCTCCAGCACAGGTCATTTGGCATCTTTGCTGACAGGCAGGAAGGGCAGTAGGGTCTGGGTCAGGGACACTCCCAGGGCAAATACTTGTGTCCAAATTTGCTTGAGGTTGCTAATGGGCAAAACACGCACATCAAAGCATACAAAAAATATTCTTTGGGATTTATAATATTTACTTACCCCTGGAATACACTGACAAACGCAGTCCCCATTCGCGCTGCAAGTCGGGACGGTTGCTCCTCCACCTGGTGGAGTTCCCCCAGTAAAATATCCACAAACGTGAAAACAATACGTATGTCCAGTTGAAATATGATCCAAAATTGCTTGGCTATTACAATCTCTAACAATTCCTCCAGCAGGAATTTGGGACGATATTGGTTTTAGGAATAGCAGGAATAAAATGGAGAATAGATATAAATCAGAGGACCAGTTTAACTTTATCTTTAGGATCCGGTATCGGTATCTTGGTGTATCCATCCACATTGCCACAGCCTTCTTGTTCCTTGCAGCATGGCAGCTAAATTCTAACTAAAAGACTCAAGAAAACATAAATAAGGAACCAATCCATTTAAAGGGCTAACAAAAGATTTTTTTGCGGTCTTCTGTCCTGGTAATTTCTTATTCCTTTCCTATTCCTCAGTGTGGATCCCTATGGCTTTTCGTTCCAATTGAGGTGAATTTGCATTTTCCACGCACTGCTTTTTTTAATTTGCAACACAACGCAAAATTTTGCTCACAAGGCAAAAGCGGCAGCGGCAATGCTTTGTTAAGCCTCGGAGCGGTTGATGTAGTCCTAACCGGCACCTTCTTCACTTTGCCTTGATTGATGGACTGATTGATTAGTTTTTACTTCTTGCGTTCTTACGTATTTCAATTATTTTATCCACCAGGAAATAAATTACCCCATGGAATGGCAATGGCAATGCCAATAGGGAGTCAGAGAATCAAGTGCATTTGCAGTTGTACGACGGACCATGGCTACTATGACTTGCAGAATCCCCCTGTAGTGACAATAGGCAATGTAATGACATTCAGTGATAATAGTAAATGATTAGGGAATACTAGAACTTTGCCAATACAAGGTGCACTAGAGTAACTGCAACTGGTTACGCAGAATTATCGACTTGGCAGGGGGCACGTTCAATTTGGATTTGAAAAGAACGACCAAGTACATTAGTCGATGGGGGAGCCAATAACCAATCTTTTGATCTTCCCGATAAAGTTGTATAATCTTAATGTTTCAGCTTTCAATAAGTGTGAAGTGTAAGATGTTTTGGTTTATTTTGAGTCTGTATTTAATATTAAGATCGATATATGATAAGACACGATACGACCAATACCAAATGGCCACACATACTTATAAAGCTTGACCGAAGTATGTAATTAACAAGGCTTCGTGTCTCTTTAATTAAGCTTAGTTGATGAAGAACTCCCATTTAGAGAAAATTGTTGCTTTTGTTTTGTCCGTTTTCTCTTGTGTCTCAACTTCAACGCCGACGAGTCCAGTGCGGTGTTGATGCCACACACACATCACGTCTTTGTACATCATTAATTATATTTTTTTGAAGCTCTCAGAGTTAAACGTTTTCTAAATACTGCATTTCAGTGGATCAAGAACGAAAATAGATTGGATTAAAAAAATCTTGGCTCTCGGCAAAACTCAATCTTGACTTTGACACACTTAAAAAAGTCTTGATCGGAAATTTAGAACACGGTCAAGAAAGTCGTCAAAGTTTTATTAGATCAGTAGATTAAATTAATAGAATTATGTGTTTATAGAATTTTTCCTAATCAAATATAAAATCAAAGTTTTACTTTCTGATCAGTAACGACTAATCAGAGAACTTCATTGGCTTCTGTCTATTGTCTCACTTGTAAAGATGTTATTATTAGCTATGCTCGTGATAGATGATTATCTTCATAAATTGTGTACGGTGCCGTGCAGTAAAAACAAAAGATGTAATTACACTCCCATTTGATCTGATAATGCAAAACGCGTTGAGGTGCAAGTCTAGTGGTTCAGCAAATTCACCCTTCATTATCACTGCAATGCACGGTGTCAATATGGAAGGTATGAGATATTATAAAGGTGTCGATAAAATATTAGTAATGTTTAATGTTTAACGATCTTGATCATAAAGTATCGTGAAGAAATCTTGAATAGTAATGAAATGAGTACATGGTTTTTATGCTGAATAACACTAGAAAAACACCTCAGTTGGACAATTAGTTACAATTGTTTATGTAATTTTTATTTCCCCTAAAATGACAACATTTTGAGTCAATCAGGACATGAAATAGCTTTGCTTGACCTTAGGTGGACATGATTGACACTAAAATCTAGATAAATTCTAAGTAAATTTATTTCTCAATTATTCTTTTACGTTTATTTGCCCTGAGAATTTTGTAGTAAGAGCAGAAGCCCAGAGCCAACTTGTCATATTTAAGATATGAATCATTATTCCTGATAGGAGGTTTCCTATAAGAGCCAAGTAGTGCTAAATTTGAATGTAATATTAGATAAGACTAAAGAAATACGATAATGGAGTAGCTCATGATTAATACTCATGGTTGATTAAGTTGATCATTCTAATGATCACTCTCATGTCCTAAGTCCACCCAAGTTTTTATGTCAGTTCAGTGCATCAACTCCACACGTTCGCGTGGAGGCTCATGAATAGTAACCATGTAGCTCAAAGCCCTGGAATGGACGTTGCACTCCTTGTTGTCAAAAATTACGGAATCTGGAAATAACGAATTTGATTAATTCAAGTACAATGTGCAGTTACGGTTAGTTCTTACATGATCCCTTGGTAAAGCACTTGAAGGAGCCTTCCTCTCTTTGCAAATGACAATTGTATCTCTTGTACGGATAAACAAGTTCATTCCGATTGAGCTTGATGGAAAATCCAATGTCATAGGATTGAGTCAAGAAAATCCAGCTATGCCAAAAATCAAAATAAATCTTTAAGGAAATATTTTAGTTGAGTGTTTTACCGGATAGTTGTATTGGCTCTTGTAATGTCAAATTCCAGGATCAGGTCCTGCCCTGCTGGAATGACAGTTGTAACCAACTCGTAGTCAGTTGAAACCTTTGGAGCATACTTGTAATCAAGTGAAAGCTGTCAAAAATATTTTTAACTCAGTTTAAATAATTGTCTGCTATGAAAACATTGAGAAATGGATAAACAAAATACAAAAGCGCAAGAGCCTTTTTTGGTTCCACCAAGCATGATTGGGAGCTCAGATGAAGGAATTTCCTTCATGAGTGTAGGAACCCATTTGGCTGATTCAGTTCCAAAAACTTGCAATTTATCCAAAGTAGCTCCAGATAGCATCGGTTTGAGGATGGCAAAAAAGATTGAGTAAATCCTCGGAGCTTTAGCATGAAAACATTTTCAGAAAATTCATTCATGTTTGACAAAGTGCAAAAGAATTTACTGTTAATGAAGTAAGCAGCCTTGAGACGCTCCGGATAGTTAGCCTCAAATCTCGACACAGTTTCCATGTTTGCTTGTAAGCCTTTAGTAAGGGATCAGACGAAAAGAGTATAAGAGTTAGTTATCTACCATATGGTAACTAGCAATAGCGAATATTAACTTGAGACAGAAGTGAGTTGTCGCACAGCAAAACCACGGAAATCCACAATCATCACAAATTGTGAAACTGGATGATCATCCGGTGATTTCATGTTTGCCTGATTGTAATTGCGCATAATGTCGAAGCTTTGAGCATAGATCAGATCGATGAGTCTCAACCATTGTTCTCTCTCTCCATTTTCGACGGCTTGACGAACGTCCCATTTCCCAAATGGCATAACGATCACTGTCAGAGCCATATGATAAGTTTTTTTAGCGATCATCAAAACGTTTAACTAATTAATTTCGCTTGTGCATATACCTGGGCGTCCAAAATAATCCTGCCCGCATATTTCATATGGGTAACGTTTCTCAAAATCTGCAGGTGGCTTCCATGCCAGAATATTCTTAATGTCATTCTCAGCTCTCCAAGCCAAGGACTAGGTCAAATCAAATAAATTTGTTGCAAATAAGATGAAAGAATGCGCATTTTACCTTTCTCAGCATCTCTTCCGCTTTTTCAACATTCAAATCTCTTGCTATTTAAAAAATAACACGACACATCAGCATTCATTCAGGAGTAATGGTACAATTCAACCTTATTTGCTTACCTCGAAGCCATGCGAGCAAAGCCACGTCAGTTTTTTCCTCAGGTGTCAAAGACAGATCAGCCGTTGCCTCACGAAACTACGCAACGTACAATGAGAGTAAATTTAACATGAATGAATAGGATGAAGCGAAACGAATCCATAATTCGTTTGTGTACAAAGTGATATTAAGCCACGATCAAGGTATTTGCATTTACGCGTAAACATATGCTCAGACGTAGTCTGACCTAGTCTGAGTCTGAATTTCAATCTCAACGCAGAAAATCTTGCAAACTCACCTTTTTCAAAATGGGCATTTCATCCTTTGTCACTCTAGCCATTTTAAAATGTATTGACTGAGAAGTCCTTGATTCCTGACAAAGGTTTCAGATCAGCTGCTACAGTTACTGTTATCCACACTCGATTAGTCAATTAAAGAAATGATCCAACCTGACAAAAGATTCTTTACTTAATGACGTGTATGCTCACACAAACCTTCTTTACGAAAGGGGTGAAAAATATTATTCAAAAATTGCAGGTCACTGAACTGAAGCTATAGTTCCGCATTGTCAAGTACTGAATAATATTAACAAGAACAGGACAACAGGAAGAAATGTCGTCAACAATAGCCCATTTTCTGCCGTTGTTGTTTCTAGCAAAATGTTTTTTCAGGGCTAGAAACGAATCCTAAGTCATCGTCGTATGTGCTTGTACTTGTAGGGTCAACTCATGAAAATCCAAAGCAGTTTACTGAATTGTAGTGGAGTTTGGCTTCTGTGAAGCTTAATGTATTTCATGTCATACAAATAGTTCTGACCGAGTATAAAGTTTACGATTTACGACCGTGATGTCATCGGTTGATTTTGAATGTAGGCTATGATCGGCTTTGTCGATTAGATGTCTAATGAGGTTAACTTATAATAGTAATAGCTTATAAAACTTGTGCGTAAGTTTGGCAAGTTAAAACATATTCGTAAAATGTACAAGGTAAAACTAAATCTAAGGTCATTCGTCCCCATTTGAGATTTAGATGCAGTTGGGTTTTCTGGTTTTTGTTTATTAGAATGATATACAATTAGATGTCTATAATTTGAAAGTGAGTTCAGATGCAACAATGCTTCCGAGATTCCTAACGTAATCTTTTCAGAATGAAGGTGTTAATTTAATTCTGCTTGTCTCAGCATTGAAATAATATTTAATTAAATTGCTAGAACTAATTATAAACACGTAACACTACAAATGCAGTGCAAACCGAATGGAGAAATTACCACATGCGGCCACCAATTAATTTCATGTCTCATCTCTATTTTCTTTCATACAATCAATGAATCAATCCAGCACGATCGCTCTATTTCTTTGTCCTGTTCCCGTGCAATGGAACCTTCCATTGTGACATTGTAATTGCATGTGCATTCTGCATCCGAATTTGTCAAATCAAGTGAGGAAGAAGCAAGTCAGTCTGGAAGTGTGTGTGGAAACTGGTAAAGAAGGAAATAGGGAACGCAACACGGCTTGGCCAACATTGCCTCTATTGCCTGAGTTTCATTTCTCTCCTGTCATCGTCACCCGTCATTCTCCCTCTCGTCCTGTCATGAATAGGTTAGGTTTGCTGCAAGGACTCCGTA
>WJEZ01002620.1:2517-12967 GCA_009869925.1 Thalassaphorura encarpata | reverse complement strand
TAGAATTTTAATATTCAACCGGAAATTCAGTATTAGGTTAATAAAATAAAACCCTTGAGCTCGTGGCTTGTACTTTTGCGAGAGAAACTTGCTGATTCATTATCATTACTCACTCAGCTGTGGATTTTCCCTCCCTTAGTACTAATGACATGTTTTATCGCAATTTTTATTTCCTTAATTACTACCAGACAGATGCTATGCAAGTGCTTTGCATGAAATTATTTAAAAATAACAACCCTCGTCATATTAGCCTTGGTCATATCAAAATCGTACATCGTGTTTTTCCAAATGAACAACATTTATTTCCTCTTTATGTGCTGGAGTGTGACGTGTCTATCTAATTTACGTATAAAGAAACAAACATTAGAGGGCACACGTAGTAAATAAGGCTAAGCTAAGCTTAACATTAAATTGACCAGTCCACTTGATCATGGGCAGAATGGTTACATCAAGTATTACTACGTAAAAATCCTTGTCCGTCAGATTAATCTTGGATAAAACCTTATAATACACAAGTGTGCCAAATAAAATGGCATACAGTTTCAATATGATTGTATACATATTCAATAAGAAAGAACACATATAAATAAGGTAACATGTAACTTAGTCGCAGTAATTTATGAACGAATAGTTTATACTACCATGAATCTGGAACTTCCACTACTATCTTCTTCTACTACTTCTTCTACTATCCATATAGCCTTATCTCCTAGCTCGTCACCTTTCGATGGAACAATAAATTCAGGCGTCATACCATTATCCCCTATAGCGAGTGTTGTCAATACCTTATAATCACATTGAATTATGATTTCCGTATCACTAACCAAATGAACATAGAAAAATGACCACAAATCTTGATATTTTCTTTGGGTTGGGTCAACAAGCATTAACCCTATTCCTACTCTAAGGCGTCTATCTCCCTCTTTGTTATGAATAAAAAATTGCTCAATATTTTCCCGCCATCTTGTTTCTACTTTTACAAATTTCCAAAGGAATGGATGCATATCATAGGAATCTAAAGGTTTAGGAGCCGTTATTCTTGATATTTTCTTTGGGTTGGGTCAACAAGCATTAACCCTATTCCTACTCTAAGGCGTCTATCTCCCTCGTTATTATGAATAAAAAATTGCTCAATATTTTCCCGCCATCTTGTTTCTACTTTTACAAATTTCCAAAGGAATTTATGCATATCATAGGAATCTAAAGGTTTAGGAGCAGTTAAGACCGCAGAATAGTTTTTAACTTCCCAATTGTTCCCTTCAAAAACTCTGTTATTGTTAATGTACAACAAATTCCCATTGAATTTGTTTTTAATCGTAACAGAAGAACCAGAGAGTATCGGGATAGCTATTGCTGGAATCACACTTTTCCTCAGTATTTCAGATTCATATTTGGCAGCTAATTTCTCAAGGACAAAAAATATATAGCGCTTCAGTTGATTCCCTCGCCCAATGGCATATTCGGTTTTGGCTTTTTGTATCTTGGCAGAAGAAATGTAATAATCTCCATAATATTTCATTTGACCGAGCAAGGATTTTAAACCTTCTGTTGTCGCTTCAACTCCATCATCTCTCCTGACACAAGTTTCAATAAATTCAATAAGGATTGGAATCCTACCGGATTTTCCGTGATAAAAATTATCAAAAACTTCCTCTAGTATATTCGTGATGTTTACATCTGGTGTATTCATCATAACTTTCCAATATTTTGTCGTTGCAGCCAAATTTTTTTCTTCCAATGCTACGATGGTTTTGGCGACGAGTCTGTCGATGGCTTGTGCCAATTCTATCTGCAGTTAAAATTTTATTTAGCTGAATAAATTTTAATCTAATATATTCTGATATCTTAAACTTACTCTCTGAACTGATTTTTCAATATTTTCCAATTGACCTGCCAAGGCACTTGGTCCACAAATTAAAATAATTAAGTTAAAAAATACAATAAATTTTTGCATGTTGATTAAAATTAAATTCGTCTTTGGGCACAAATATTGCACAGACAGTTTCGTTTAGACAACTACTTATTAGTGTATTTATCCATCAAAGAGTACAAGAACAATTATCTTGAGATTTATTAATTAATTCTAGTCATCCAGCTTCCACATATGAAGGCTAAGCGGATTATAATTCTTGAGACCATATGTTCTGTGCAGAATAGGCTTACAAATAAGAGTCTTAGGAATAAGTGTTAATAAACTGCAGTGAAATATACAATATACTATGTATGATTTTAATTACGAGTGAATTTACATCAATTTGCTTGCTTTAGCTCCTAAGCTACTGCCATTGTCATCCAGAGTTTAGTTCAAGGACCTTATTTCGCTATTTAAATTATTACTTGATGAATCGATCTAATAATGTGCAATTTTGGTTTATTTAATTTCAGAATGAAATGAATGTACGTACCGTACAGGGGTTTACTACTACATAAACTTCGGGTTCATATTTACTTTCTTTCCTACTAATGGTAATTAAAATAATTTGAGGAGATAATTCTGAAATTACTTAACGATTTTAAACGAGGCACTTTATAAAATGCGACTCATTAAAAGTAGAAAAGTAAATTCTACACAAATATTTAGAGTGAAGGAATTATCGTTCATATGTTGACTAAGTAAACGGGTATTTTACGATCGTACTTTCTACGATACAAGTCTTTCTAACTCTCGTTTTGAGTTTGACAGTCAAATGTTAAACATTCGAGTCAAGTGTTGGGATCTATTCTCAAAATTCAAAATGCCCCTCCCCCAAAAATGCTCTGTTTCTGTGCTGACCTTTTACAAATCAGAATTTGACCTTTTTTCTTCCGTTGGAACATTTCCTTGGCAAGTTGACGCCCGAACCGTCAAACTTGTCAAAGCAAATCGAACCTAGAAAACGTTGTTTGACTTTGCTCTTGGTAGTACTGTACTTTTTCTGCTCAAACAAATCTTCCTCATTGGAACTATGATGTGGGGTGTGAACCTGAAGGAATCTGAATTTGGAGTCGATTCAATCATAAGGATCCTGGCTGTCGTTGGAGCGTTGACCTTCCTTATCATCTATTTGAACAATTTCATTCATGGCTCCAGAATAGCAGGTCTATTCTCAATGTGGATTCGGCTTGAGAGAAATTTACATGGTGACTATATTAAATTATATTAATAGTTTGCAATTTAATTGCCTTTCTTAAACGAAGTGCTCTTGAATACTACTGAAGCAGCTGAGATCAACAAAGTCATACGTACAAGTCATTATCTGATTCCATTATTCAAAATTGTCTGTTTTACCCCAATTGGACTGTACATGACAATTATTATTTTTTGGCCAACGTTCCAAGCTCTACTATTTTCTTGGGCTCCAATCCAAAACAATATTTCTGGAACTGGAATATTTCTTGCTACAAATAAAAATTATCTTACGATTTAGATTTTGAAAGCTTTCATAAAGTGCATAGTTTATTTGAAGCTAATTTGTCAGTATGACAATGACTATGGCTAAGACTTCATATAGTGGTCAATAATAGTGGAAAACACTGCAAATCCAGCTGCACCCATTACGCCAGCTCGAATTCCAGCTGGAATTTAAAAAATTGAATACTCAATATTTAATTATACCAAAGCGTTTTTAATGAAATTGTGATCTCATACCTCTTAAACCTATGATGCCACCAGTGATTCCTCCGGCTAATGTTCCATTCTGCCAATCATTCTTGCCTCGATACTATTAAGATAAAAATCCTTTGCTTGAGACATGATTATACAAATACTTTGTTTATGCGTTGGGCAAATAATTGACTCACAGATTCAACAGCACATTCAACGGACGCAAACATGGCGCCTACCATTGCAAAATTCTTGCCATGACTGATAGAATTTGATCCCATTTCTTTCAAGACTTGTCTCGCCGTCTGTGTTCGCATTGGTACTCCTGGGATTGCAATCACTGGATTAACACTGGAGGAAAATAGACCTATAAGACCACCAAGACCAAAGCCTGTGGGTAATTAAGTAATTTGTTAGTTAAATGTTTCATTTTTGCTTACTCATAAATATAAAAATTGAACTGGGCACCAAATTAATTGATCAAATTACCCAAAACACAGCTCATTGTTGCTTTGAATGCACAACTTTCAAATACAGCATCAACAAGTTTCTCTCCAGGATTTTTAATTACAACTGGTCCAAGAACCCTTGGAACTATTAGCGAGTGTCGGTATTTTGCATCACCACTTAAGAGTACTAATAGGATATCACGAAATTCCTTTTCGTCTAGTGAAATTAGTGTATCTGAAACTTCTGAGCCAAGACTTGGGTTTCTATCAGACGTCGTTGTTTGTGACATGCTGATTCCAAAAAAAATTAACTGTAGAATTTGAAAACAACAGGCACAGAAACAAATGACGCGTGCTTCAGGAATTTTTGAATGCCAGAAAAATTTGAATTTCCCTGGTTCTCTGTAATCATCGCCAATCAAAAAGGGTTCAGCTGAGACTCGAAGATAATGAATCTTGGAATCTATTAGAATATTTTGCATAATGGTTTTAGATTTATAGAATTTTAACTTAAAATATCATCATCAATCGTCATAACCAATGGTATCAAAATTCACACCAAACAAACAATCAAATCAACTCAATTTTCAACTACGGGTCGGAATCAAAGCAAACGAGGCTCAGATTTCAATCAGTCACTTTAGAAAAAATTCTACTTTTCAAATTCTCAGTCAACCAAATTCGTTTCTTTCAAATTCTGTATCTACATTTAAATCCTAATTTTTGTACGGTTGTTCCAAATTCTAACTTTTACCTTGACCTGGCCTTAAGTCTAGTGACCACCGTTGCGTGCCCTTGACCTTGACCTGACCTTTTGACTCATCGTTGTGACTGTGACCAGGTAAATTATTTTATTTTGCTGTGATTTATGAACATCGATCGATTAGTTCACTTCACCCCGGCATTGAGCTCAATGCAATGCAATGCAATGCAAATGGATTGGGCAAATAATACGTAGAAACATCAGGCGCAAAAAAATTTCACTTGAATATTTTTTGTGGTACGTAGTCAGTCATAAGACAAGTGCATAGGGAAATTTGGTTATTTTTTCCTTATTATTGTGACTACTATGTAAAGTGGTAATGTCCACTCGTATCGTATCGCATCGTATGATAATTGAGTGGATGACATAACCTCCCACTTTTGCATTGTATTGGGATTGTGGCTTGTGATAAGCCGGACTCAGTCAAGTTATGAAAGTTCTAACACATTTACTTGAACTCTCTTCAAAATCCATTCCTAGATTTGTTCCACGTCTTCCAATTCCAAATCAAAATCTGAACAAATCTACTACAAGAAATATCAATTTGAAACTTGGAAGAATGGCCATTTCTGAACCAGCTGCAGATATTAAATTCATTTTCAGACAGGTAAAATAAAAATTAATTTGGAAAATACACAATGTGATGTGCGACCTTTGACTGACCTTAATTTTTTTCGGATCAATAGTTATTTGATCGGGACAGTTGCACATACACTTACCTCCTTGGGGATGTTGACACGCGTGAGGCTGTTTTGATTGACCCTGTTTTTGAATTGGCTGAAAGAGATGCACAATTGGTCAAGGATTTGGGATTGGAATTAAAATACGTGATGAACACTCATCGTCCATGCTGATCATATCACTGGGACTGGACGTCTTAAGAAAATGGTTGGAGAAAAACTTAAAAGTTTGATTTCCCAAGCATCAGGGGCAGATGCAGATGATGTGGTTGGAAATTCACAAAAAATTGAATTTGGACAACATTCTTTGGAGGTAAGAGTAATTAAAAATTGAATTAATTAAAAAAAATAAATAGTGTCTTTAATTATTTTGACAAATTTTGCTTAGGTTCGTGCTACACCAGGACATACGAATGGGTGCATTTGTTATGTTTTTCATGATGGACGCATGATTTTTACTGGTGATACTCTTTTGATTCGGTGAGTTTTTTGATTGATTAATAATTAATTAGCAAAAATATAATTATTTTTGCCTTTCTTTATTAAAGTGGATGCGGAAGAACGGATTTCCAAGACGGGAGCAGCGAAACTCTTTACAATTCTGTTCATACACAAATTTTTACTTTGCCCGATGATTATTTGGTTTATCCAGCGCATGATTACAAGGGTATGTCTGACTTTTATGTTAATCTTGACCTTTGACGCCTTTGACTTGCGAATGTAATTAATTTCTCTTACGTTAACATAATTTTAGGAATGACTTGTTCCTCCGTTGGGGAAGAAAAGAAATTCAATCCTCGTCTTACAAAGACCCTCCCAGAATTCAAAACTATCATGGCCAATTTGAACTTGGCTTATCCAAAAATGTTGGACAAGGCTGTCCCAGCCAACAAAGTCTGCGGGCTTTACAACCTCCCGGAGGAATTTCAAGATAAGTTGAGAATCTAAGACCCAGGCCAAGGACATCCCTGCAATGATGAACTATTTTAATATCTACATTTTTCCTGATATTTTTCAAAATCTTATTAATTTAGGCTGATCAGTCATAGCCTAGCCAAGCCATAGCTATAGCTATTTGCCAAATTGTATTATTCCAAAGCGCAGCACAGTACGGAAGCAGAATTAATAAAATTATGCACTAACAGAATTTTTATGGTTGTCATGAATTTGCACACTGACTGACGTTGTTTGCCTTTTGAACCAAACAAAGCGGCAAAAAGTCAAGGCTGGTCATCGTAGATTGAAGCGTGAGCGTCATAATTAATTTACTACGGTTGTCTGACTTGTCTGGCATAATTTAATAAATTTAGTTTAGGCATTTAAGAAAAAATGGGAAGTGGAAACAGTAAGTACGAAGGTCGTAGAAGCAGCCAGGGTCAAGGGTGTTACGATTTTGCAACATGGAGGAATCAAGATCAGAACCAGAACAATGTGACGTTACTTTCGTACAAGATTCCTGACATTCTGGAGAGCACCACCACCGCCACAGGTTTGCCTACTCCAGGTGGGGATGAGAAAGAAGAATGCAATGAAAATGAGCTTGACACTGAGACTTATCTTCCGTCAGATTTGAACCACGACTTCAACGAAGAGATGAAGAAGAGACGACCATTTTCCATGCCACAAATTCACTTGGAAAATATTACTAATCCAACAAGCGAAAGCGAGAAAGACGAAATTTCAAATAAGAGTGACAGTAGCGACGTTGTCGGTACGTCCAGTTTACTTTCGATGTATTAAAAATTAAAAGTAAGGTCAGAGGTTGACTTCTGTGATGATAACGTACGAAATTTCAGCTCAGGAATTTTCGAGTCAGGAGCTGTTGCAGAATATTTTGCCAACACACGTGTCAGTGACGTCATATCAAGGTCAATGTCTTGAGTCCACTGATCCTGAAAAATGCAGCGAGGGCGATGTTGAAAAAAATACGCAACATTCCAGTCTCGAGGAAATTGAATGTCCTCTTGGAATTGGAAAATGAGCCGAATCTTGGCGAATCTCTCTCAGATTACAGTGAACCTTCATTATATGATTCAGAGTCTGAATCTGAGTCCGAGTCTGAAAGGTTTGACATCGAAGTACAAAAATATGAAAACGAGTTTTAAAACTTACCAAAAATATAAATAAAATTACTCATGTTGTAAATTATAATTTAGGGACACTCCACCGTCGCATATTCCAGACGAACACGAGGATTGTGATTCAGATTGTTCAGTGGGTCCAAAATTTTGGTCAAAACATCCAGGAGCTCGTAGCACAGGGGTTCGAATTTCTTCCTTCATCATTGTTGAGCCTTTGGAAGCAAAAATAAAAACCAAGAAGGCTAGGAAAGCCAAACGACAGCTAAAGATGGCAAAGAAAACTAAATCTTCGATTCAATCTCGTTCATCAGTTTCTGCACAACAATGCGCTTCTCCGCGCTGGACGACGACGACCAAGGAATTGACTTCAGTCAGTTGCCAGAAATTAGAGAAAATTCTTCAAGATTTTCCAAGTCACCTGACTGGTTTTGAAGAAGGTGAATTAGACTTGCCTCAAGATCTTGAAAAATTTTACAAAGACAGTGCCAAAGAAGATAGCAACAATAGCATTACTGGGTCACCTGAATCTAACAAAACTTTTATTGTGGAATTTCCAAATTCAGAAAGACGGCTACAATCCTTTTTCATATCCTGCTCAAACTGAAATGGGTGAAGGTGATTGCCATTGCCCCAATCGGGCAAACTTAGACAAGATTTTCCAGGAGGACGAGGAAACGTCTGTTCAGCAAGACCTTGAATCGGATACTTGGAGTTGGAGCTCAAAATCTGATTCTGGATGTGGAATTGATCAAATTAAACCACCAATGATGACGTTGGACTTGGACGTTTCATTTTCAGAATCACTATCGCCATGCTTGAGCGAGGGTCCATACACTTCCATCAATGATAATGACAAAAAGACGAAGACCATTGACGAAAATCAAGTCAATCCTGCACATGCGCCTGTGATTCCGAGTCCGACTACTACAGCTACCGCTTGCTAGTGGATCTAAGAATAAGAATAAGGTGACTCATCCTAGTACTAGTCGTTTCCCCAAATTCCTACGATTCTTGAGCAAGAAGAAAAAGTCAGCGACAGCCAAGCCCAAGAAATGAGTGAGTAGTGATGCTTAGAGTCACCGAAGTTTTGAAAGATTCAAAAATTAAAATATGATGTCCATTTCCATTCTTGTTGATTGTTCTAATAAATCAATAATTTTCCTGCTTTAAATTATTTTAGTTCGCTCAAAAATTACAAATTTATTACAATATTTCGTTAGCGTAATTTATCTTAAGTACAATTGTATTGAAATGCCACAATTAGTGAAACCGTCTCGTTAAAACAATATCTCCCATTTGTACAACTGTTAGCGAGTTTAAGCTGAAAAAAGAATGAACCTACATTGATCATATTAGGTGTGCAACAATTAAGTTGACGACGAATAACGGTATCTATTCGTTTACGCTTTCCCCGAAATATTTTGACAAGTTTCTTTTAATTAAAGAATGTCACGAAGAAAATACTAAACAATAAGCCACCTAACTAAAAAATAATGCCAGTAACGTAATTTGTTCAGGCCTGGCTTGGTTTAGCTTTGTGCTATCTTCTATGATAAAATTATCATTCGTTTGCCGACTTATCTTATCGAGCTAAATGTGTGACAATGATGATTGAGGTCACACGATTTCATAATTCTCCATATGTTATAACAGCACTAGTTTGCTGTACGTACTCAATATTTGAGCAGCGCTTTCCTTTTCAATATAAATTTTCAACTTTTCTGTATTAATAAAGTTAGCCTTTTCAAAATGGCACTAGCTGGACTTAAGAAACAATTGAATAAAGCAAACCAATTAATCAATGAAAAAATCGTTGGAGTTGAGGCGACAAAATTGGACGATGAATACCTTACAATGGAAAAAAGAACTGAGCGAATGAGTGGATTTGTTGAAGATGTTCAGACGAAGGCTAAGGAATATTTACAACCAAGTTCTTCTACAAGATCAAAAGCATTTTCAAAAACTTCTACTACGAGTATGACTCATCATTCGAATTCATATTCTTATCAACAACCAGAAAGTGTGTTTGGTGATTGTTTGATTTCATATGGAAATAAGTTTTCTGCTGATGGAGACGAAAGTGCTCAAATACTTTCACAATCACTTATGGATTCCGCAAATGCATTGAAACAAATGGCTAATTTCCGTTATGCTTTGGATGATAAAGTTAAACACGAATTTCTTGAACCACTCCAACTTCAAAGTGAGAAAATTAATGGTGTATTACAAACCAAACATAAAGTTTATAGCCGACGGACAGACTTTGATTCAAAACGTAACAGACAACAAAAAAATCCAACAGGAGCAATGACCACAACAGCTTCTGCTTTACAGGCTGAAGAAGTAAAACTTTATGCAAAAAAATTTTCAGAAATTTTGAATCAGTCAAGACTAGAAATGCATGAATTACTTGGCAAAGAAGCAGAACCAACTGCTTATCTTTTGAGTCTTGCAGAATCTATAGCTGAGTATCACAACTCATGTGCAGCTGTCATGAAGGATTTAGCCGAAACACTACGATGGCGAAATGACGTTGCAGCTAATTGTCCAAAGAAACAATTTGTACCAAAAAGTTTACCTGCTTTGCATTTCATTTTGAATGATGATGGAAACCAATATAGACCAAGTTCAGGTTCAGGGAAGTGGGATTCACATCCGCAGCAGATTGGATCTTTAAGGAGTTCGACGACAAGACCAGAATTGCCACCCCCGTATAGACCATCAAATTCACAACAAATTCCTTCATGCAGAGCATTGTATGATTTTGAACCTGGAAATTTACAAGAAATCCGACTTAGGGAAGGTGATCTAATATATCTGACAAGAGCAATTGATTCTAATTGGTATGAAGGAACAATAAATGGACAAACAGGATATTTTCCAGCTAATTTTGT